>UESW01004711.1:197780-262167 GCA_900491605.1 Calamus simplicifolius | reverse complement strand
TAGAATTAGTTACAGTGCATAAAAAAGATTTAAAAGAAACATTAAAGTTTTTATCACATAATTGACTTATGCTAATTAGATTATGCTTCAAACCACTAACATAAAGTACATTGTCAATTACTATAGATGGAGTTATGCGAACTTTACCAAGGCCCAAAATTTGACCTTTACCGTTATCGCCAAATGTCACAACTCCACCAACGTTTTCTTCTAGGGTGATGAATTCCTCTTTGTCACCCGTCATATGTCTTGAGCAGCCGCTATCAAGATACCACTTCTTGTTTGATCTTTTGGCCACAAGACATTCCTGCAATATCATCAAACTTTATGTTTAGGTACCCAAGCTTTCTTGGGTCCTTCATGGTTAGTAGACACAAAAATTGTTCCTTTCGGAACCCATATTCTCTTAGCTTTAATATTTAACTTGTTGTTGTTTAATGTTTTGCATTCAAAGGATTTGTGACCTTTTTCATTACATTTAAAACAAGTTATATTACCTTGGTTGGCTTTTACAAAATATTCTTTAGTGATTTCTGTTTTCTTAGTGTGTTATATCCTAGCCCAGCTTTGTCAAAAACAGCCTTTTGACTATCTAGAATCATGTTTAATTTAGTTGAGCTTAAAGTAAATTTCTCAACAATGTCCTTATATTTTTTAACATCCTTTCTAAGAGAGTCAATTTCTTTAGCTTGCTGTTCTTTATCTAAAGCTAAAGTTCCCTACTTGATCTTTTAAATCTTTAGTTGAGTTTTTAGCTTCAGATTTTAGTAAATCTCTTTCTTCCTAAGTTCTTCATTTTCATTAGTTAAGTTTTTAACTTCTAAAGCTAGTTCATTTTTACTTTTAGCTAAACTAACGTTATCATTTTTCACAGATTTAAATTTCTTTTTCAACAATTTAAAATCTATCATTAGTTCATTAAAGCTTCAAACATTTCATCAAATGTAAATTCATTGTCGGAGGTTTCGGAACATACCTCATCATTGTCGTCGTCGTTGGCCATGAGGCAAACATTGGCAACTTCCTTTTGCTCTTCTTCTTCCGATGAAGAAGACTCATCAGACCATGTTGCCATGTATGCTTTCTTCTTTTCTTGAAGGTCTTTTTCAATTGTGGACAATCATATCGATAATGCCCCGGTTTCTTACACTCATAACAGATCAAGGGTCTTTCTCTTTGTCCTTGTCCTTTTCTTTCTTTTCCTTTTCCTTTTCTCCTTCCATTTTATTTCCAAATTTTTGTTTTTGGAAGGGTTTCTTTTTCCTCAAAAATCTTCTGAACTTCTTGGCCAAGAGAGCAGTCTCATCATTATCTTCATCACTATCATCACTGCTGCTCTCTTCCACATCTTTTGCAGCCTTAGAGCAATGGTTTTTCTTCCTTTTAGTTTCCTCCTCAATATGCTGCCTCATTGTCAATTCGTGGGTCATGAGAGATCCTAGAAGCTCCTCTAAGGGTAGTGCATTGAGGTCTTTGGCTTCTTGGATTGCTGTGACTTTTGCTTCCCACGATCTTGGCAATGACCTGAGTATTTTGCGAACAAGATCAGCATTAGTATAACTTTTCCTAAACTTTTCAAACCATTCACAATATCGGTGAATCTAGTGACATGCATGTGATGGTTTCAGTTTGTTCCATTGTGAACAATTCATATTTATGAACTAATATATTTATCTTTGATTCTTTTACTTGGTTTGTTCCTTCATGTGTAACTTCCAACCTATCCCATATTTCTTTAGCGGAATTACAAGTAGAGATGCGGTTGAATTCATTTGAATCTAAGGAACAATATAAGATATTAATGGCTTTGGCATTAAGTTGAGCCATTCTCCTATCATTATCATTCCAATCCCTTTCGGGCTTTGGAACAATAGTGCCATCTATAAGGTGTGTGGGTGTACTAGGTCCGTTTAATATAACACCCCAAAGCTCATAATCAGAAGCTTGAATGAATATCCTCATTCTAGCTTTCCAATAAGAATAGTTTGAGCCATTAAAAAGTGGAGGTCTATTCGTGGAATGACCTTCAGCAAAACTAGAACCACTTTGTGTTGCCATAATGACCTTTAGCTCTTGATCGTGAGATCAAACTCTAAATGAGCACGATGCTCTGATACCAATTGTTGGCCCAGATGGCAACCCAAGAGGGGGGGGGGTGAATTGGGTTCTTAAAAAATTTAAGACTTTTAAGCAATTTAAAATGAGATGTGCAAGTGAGAGGATTAACTAAATAAGCAAAGCACAAACACAAGTATATGAGAGATAGAGAAGAGACAATTAGGCACGGCAAACACAAGATATTTTATAGTGGTTCGGTGCAACCAACACCTACGTCCACTCCCAAGACTCACTTGGGTCCACACTATAATCTCTCTAGATTACAGTCGAGTTGTTTTCCAAGTTCACAACTCAAACTTGTTGTTTTTCCGGGATCACAACGAACCCAGCCGATTTTACACGGGCTCACCGGCACCAAACCCAAACACAAGCTATACCTAGCTTGTACCGAGGTTTAACAACCTCCTCTAGTTTAATCCCTCAGATTAAACTAGATACAAACAAATAAAATGAGTTTAATTACAAGCAGCTCCTTTTTGAGCAGATATTTCAAAATAAAAATTGAGTTTAGAAAAGCCTGAATGTTTAGAGCTTGAGAGCTGGCTTGGCTTCTTTGGATTCCTTCCTTCAACTCCTCTTGATGTTGAATCAGGCCTCAGCACCGATTCTCCACAGATTTGAGCTTTGGAGTTGGGTTGAAGCTTTTTCTCCCTTTTCTTTGAATGTGGAAGATCTTTGATTTTCTCTTAAAGGCTTTGGGATCTCCTCTTGAATCTTTTTAGAATGTAGCTTTGGAGTGCACGAATCTCACTCTTGGATTTCACTCCTTTTGAATCTTTCTTCTTAAATCAAACGATTTTTCTAATAACGCTCTGTTTTTTCCCTCTTTTGAATTTCTTACTGAATGATTCTCAATATATATCTCTCTCTTCTTTCTTTGTTGAATGGCTCCTCTATTTATAGATTCTGAAACAATATAGCCGTTAGAAACAAAGAAAAATAGCCGTTATTCAAAATATATCCGTTAGCGGTGATGTGTCATTAAAAAAAATTTCCGCCCAGATTTCGGGGAGTCGGCTCGGGACTGTGCGAGTCGGCTCGAGCAATCGAATCCAGAACATACCAAAAAATGAATTTTCAGGGGTCGACTCGTGAAAATCTGGGAGTCGACTCTTGACTTTCAGGAGTCGACTCGCGAAAAGCTGGGAGTCGACTCGAGAAGCACTCAAAAATGAGTCTTTCTGCCGTCTGAGTCGAGTCGGCTCGCACAGTCACGAGTCGGCTCGAGAAAGTTAGGAGTCGACTCGGAAACTCTCGAGTCAGCTCGGGACTGATACAAAAATCAGAAAACATTCTGATTTGCTTTGAAAATCATCCCAACCAACTTTGAAATATAATATGACTTAGATAATGTTGTTTTAACAGTAAAGCTCAATTTCAAAGCATTCTCATTAAGTCATTGATCTTTAAAAGATTGATATATAAAATCATATTTGAATTCATAAGTATAGCTCACTGAAACATATATTCAATTGATTCAAGAAACTCATTATATTTTTAATAGTTCATAGTTTCCAATTTGAAATTGAATATTTCATTGGTTAACTTAACATTTTCATAGCCTTTTAGAAAGTAAAGCAATGTCTTTTGGAAATCATCAAAATTAATAAGTTGGGGCAATTATGTTTCAATAATTTCTCAACACAATCATTTAGTATAATGACATTTCTATTGAAAACTATTTCAAGAACTCCTAATGCCAGAACTGGAACTAATCTTCCATCGCCGACATTAAGGAATCTTTCATTGTCCTCAAATCTTTTAGTGACCTGTAGTCCCTGCAATGAATTGCAAATGTTAAAAGGACTCCCGGTATCCAATACCCAGGTCTGATTATCATATACAGAAAAATTACAAGGTGTTATCATATAAATACCTTGTTGAGCAACATCTTGCCCCTTTTTCTTCTTCGGCCTGTTTGGATCAAGTGTGGCAATGTAAAGAGGACAGTTCCTCTTCCAGTGCCCTTGCATCTTGCAATGAAAGCATTCAGCTTGACTTTTATCAACTTTCTT
This sequence comes from Calamus simplicifolius, assembly GCA_900491605.1. Classification (NCBI taxonomy): domain Eukaryota; kingdom Viridiplantae; phylum Streptophyta; class Magnoliopsida; order Arecales; family Arecaceae; genus Calamus; species Calamus simplicifolius. The sequence goes on along the minus strand of UESW01004711.1, from coordinate 258,034 downwards.
CTTCTGCATCTGACCCCTTATAGATGTCCTAGCATGTTGCACCTTTTTCTTATTCTTTTTCTTCTTCCCTTTCCCAAAGGGTTGACGCCCTACCTTAGATCCTTCAACCACATTAACCAAACCCTTAGAGAGCTGGTTATCCTTCTCAAAGTTCTGTAACAACCCCAACAAACCGTGGTAGTTGACTGCAGGCTTTGTCATTCGAAAATGAGTAAGGAAAGGTCGGAAGGATGGAGGCAAGGAATTCAGGATCGCATCTTTTCCCAACTGCTCATGTAGGGGAAAGCCGAGCTTGCTTAGCAGTTCTATCTTCTCGATCATGTACAATACATGATCAGTGACAGGAGATCCATCCCTCATTCGAGCATTAAAAATAGCACAACTAGTCTTGTGCCTTTCAACATCGTCAGGTGTGCCGAAAGATTCATTCAACGCTTGAATGATTTCTTCTGGCTGAGCATTCTCGAACCGGCGACCGAATTCATCGTTCATTGCTGCTAGCATGATGCAACGTACGCTAGTTCTATCATTGAGCCACTTCTGATAAGTGTCTTTCTCAGAACTTTGTGTGTTTGCATCAGGTATCTTTGGTGCAGGATTATTAAGAATATATAGAATCCTCTCATGCTCAAGGACGATCTTAAGTTTTCTAAACCAGCTATTGAAATTTGAACCATTCAACTTGTCACTATCCAATAGGGACCTTAATGATAAATTAGTGGCCATTTTCTGCATAAGAAAAACTAAAGTTTATTAGTATATAAATTGATTCAGTCTAAAGACTTGGACTTTAGTCTAAAGATTCTCCCACTATTTTGTTTAAATTGGCAGCCTCTACACCCCAATTCGAAGAATTATTCTTAATTCTTTAGCGGGCACTAAGATCTACATAGACTACATACAGGCCCAAGTGAAGCTTGGCCAACCCATATGCATCTAAGAGTAGGTTCAAAACCAATTGTTTCCCAAAACAATTCTTAGTGTTCAGTTTTGCCCCATGTACCTCTTCAGCAGGCATGGAGTGCCTCCACTGAAAGTTCTGGTTAGGTCCAACCATTAAATGATATAATCAGTGTAACCTATCAATAGACAACCAAGCCCGAGTGAAGCTCGGCTCACCTGACTGTCTATTTAATAGTTACGCTGACTTATCATATAATGAATGATAATTTCGATGGTTGACAAGCACCAGGCATGGAGTGCCTCCAATGATTATCAAGACATCGGACTCATTATCACCCACCTTAATGGGAGGCTATGATCTAGTTATCATATAACTATTTCATTTTAAGGACCTAATAATTTTAGAGGATTTTATAATTTGAAGACAAATTGACTAATCAAGTTCTCCCACTGAATGTATGAAATGGGTAGAATGAAACAAGATTAAGTCAGGTTAAGTGGCACCTAAATCAGTCAGACTGATTTCCTTACAGGCATGGGTCAACCCGAATCAGGTAAATGATCTGAATCATAAATGGTTCACCACATTGACCAGGTGAGTGAGATCGATGGGAGGGATATGCCATTAACTCGTTAAAGACGCATCAATACGAGTAGCTCCCAATTAAAAACCATTCGATCGTTGATCCTAGAGCAACTTGCCAACTCACCTTGACATCATATGGTTAACCAATTCTGATTTGACCATCTAAGAGATTCATGCTCAACCACGGAGCCTAATCTACTTCCATTTGGTTTAATCAAAGAGAAGGACATGATCAACTACAACTATTGTTTGATTTAGAGCATTCTTAACCTAATCTAATTAGATTTGTTCAAATACTCTTTTAGTCCAGTTGATTTAAACCTTAGGGTCTAACCCTTTATGGACCCGATTTAGCTAACCCAAAAGATTAAATATATTTCATGTTTACATGTCATATATTTCAATCAAGCATCACATGTATTATGTTACTACTCATAATTCCTATATTTAGATCATATCTAAAGAGATTATGAATTAACATTTGACATTCAAATTAGACTCTCATAAATATTTGTATGTTTCATAACATAGACATCATGCCATCATATATCATATCTATGTTTTATACTAAACATGCAAATATCATGCTTTTATACAACATCAATATGTATCAAATATAAAACATCTTTTGAGAGTGCGTGTAATCTATGTTTGATGCATAAGCTCAATTTAAATTATCTTTGGATTGAGCATCAATGATAAAACAATAGCACGGCAATATGTCACAGAATACCTCATTGAATGGGTAATTTGGATTTTCAATCCATCTGTGACCATATAGCCTTGCGATTAGTTTTAGCCATAATTACATAATTAATAAGAACATTAATTTACATGCAATAAATTAGATCAATAAGAAACCATTGCTCTGATACCATTTGTTGGAGAGTTAATCCCCGAGGCATGCATATTTTAAAATTTGATAACAATTATCAATGCGAAAATTTAAAGATTACATATTAATCTTTCTAACATGCATCAAGATCATATCTTTGCCTTATATTATAAGATCGTTTGATCTAAGTATTGCATATAAATTAAATAATTAAGATCATATCTTAATCTTCAAGATGAGAAGTCATACTACTCATCTTGAAGCCTGCCTTAAGATCTAAGGATCAAATCACTCACCTTAAGAACAGTAGGTAAATCCTTTGTGCTCTGCAGCCGTTCAATCGTCCGGCCTCTAGTATTGTCCACGCGAAGCCCCCGAATGATCGGATTCCCGGGAGTGCTAGCTCGCAGAAAAATAATTTTGCTGATCTTGAATTCTTCCACTTGAATCTTCCTCCAAGATCCACCAAGCTTTTGCTAACACTAAAATCACACCAGAATTTTCTGTTCTAACTCTTAGAACTGTAACACTTGGTTCTAACTATTTAGAATTTTTGATCTCTTTTGATCTTGTATTTTGTTATCTGGTGAGGGATGTCCTCTATTTATAGTTTCATATTAGCCAGCCTATTGAATTCTAACATTTAGAATTCCGCTGTTTTTGTGAAAACCAAAGAGACATATTAAATTCACACACTTATCAATGCATGAAGAGTTGTGTGGAGTGCTCTTCCAAAGAGGCACATTAATTTACACGCTTATCAATGCACGAAGAGTGTGTTATGTGGAGTGCTCTTCCAAAGAGGCATATTAATTCACACACTTGTCAATGCACGGAGAGTTGTGTGGAGTGCTCTTCCAAAGAGGCACATTAATTCACACACTTGTCAATACACGGAGAGTTGTATGGAGTGCTCTTTCAAAGAGACACCTTTTAGCAAAATTTATTTTTCTTGAACTTGGGAATCATTTGAAGAAGACTAAAAGTTATAAATTAAATTCTGCATGAGAATTTAATTTCTCATGAGATGAGATTTTAGTTATCTCATCATGCGAGAAAACCTTTTTTACACATGGGATTTGGATTTTTGGTTTTAAGCTAATTTGAATTTATTGGATTAAACCAATATAGATCATGGTCCTAGCCCAAATCAAATTTGGCTAATCCTGAATCTATTTAAATCCAAATCAAATCTAATTTCAAATCAATATTTAAAATTGATTAGTCCTTCTAGTAGACTTAAACTAAATTGAATCTTATTCACTTGTACTTAATCCAATTTAGATAATTCAATCAATCAAATTGATTAATTAAATCATATACGATTCTCAATCATTGATCAGCAAATAGATCATCCTAGGAAACTTCTATGCATGTGACTCTCTAGGTTTGAACCTAAGTCGGTAGCATAGAAACAATTTTCTATACTAATCGATGTGCCCATCTAGCAATGGAACCCGACGTCCGGATAGGTCGAAGAGTTGCCGAGCAAACTCCAAGAACCCTAAGAAACAGTTACCGTATAATTCATCCTCTTGACCACAAATGCTAAGGATGGCTTAAGAGTCTGTCAACTCTAAACAGCAAATCCATAAAGTGATTTCAATTTTAGTGATCATGTGACTTTCACATGAAGTGCCTTGGCCAAGGTCTTGCTAAATTAAAACACAAGCATTTCTCCTTTTAACGGGATAGGTCAAATTCCATCTCGATCCACAACTGACTACCACAAGTACTTGACTGCACCCAGTAACCTTTCGTAGCTGGATTAGAAATCCAGGTGGTCCGGCACCTAAGTACAATGAGTTTTTTGTAAGCCACTAGTTGTGATCTTCAGGTCTGAAGGATACTTATACCTATATCTTCTCGGATTAACTCTTGACAGTAGAGTATCCGGAAATGAGTTACGTTCAGTGAAATGTACTCCTATACTTTCACTTGTATGTCATACCAGTGTCTCTACACTCATTGGTTAAGAGGACAACCAACAAATATGATATACAACATCCTATAATTGATAGTACTATGGCCCTGTCATAGTATATCATTTGGTCGCGAACTCTTTTAAGGACCTTCAAAGATAAATCCTCCTTTATCGTGAAGGAAGATCCTGAGGGCTTCATTACTATTAGGAGTTTTAAGAAGATGTTCTTGTAATGAATAAACTGCCAAATAACTTTTATTAATATATCAATTTATATACAATTTACATCAGCACAATCATCAAATGATTGGCTTTAGGATACAATTCCCAACAAAATCATGCCTACCGTCTGCTCTGTTGGGATTTATCAATATTGGCTTGAACGAGCGAAGGCCCCATTAGTGCTGGGATAGCAGGAGGTCCTCTCTTCTAGACAAACTGCCTGAGGTAACCCCTTTGGATGAGTTCCTTGATTGCATGCTTCAAGTTACGACATTCTTCTGTATCATAACCATAATCTTGATGGAAGCGGCAATAGCGACTCTTATCACGTGCAGCATTCTTCTTTAGTGGGAAAGGGCGCCATAGATAAGGCTCGTTCTCGATCTCTAGGAGGATGTGTGCTCTAAGAGCGAGGAGTGGTGTAAGATGGTCTTCTCTGCGAGCAAAATTCTTGCATCGATTATTGGGTCAGTGCGAGGATTCAGGCTTGTTAGGGGGAGGTCCGCTCGGCTCCGTGCGAGTTGGTCTCTTACCAGTCCTTCCCTTAGAGCCCCTTCGAGTAGAATCAGCCTCATCGACATGGATATACTTCTGTTCTCGACTCAGAAGGTCAGTATAAGAACTGAAGGGCTTCTTATCAAGTGAATAAGTAAAGCGAGAGGAACGAAACCCTTGCTTCAAGGCCAAAGTGGCCACAGCATCATCAAGGTGGTATACCTCAAGGGCTGCCACCTTAAATCGGGTCACAAAATCCTTCAAGGATTCTTCTTCCTTCTGTTGGACGGAGAATAAGCTATCTGCTATCCGAAGAATCTTCCAACAGGCATCAAAGTGTGCCAAGAAAGATTTCTCCAGTTGTCGAAAAGAGTCGATGCTGCGTGAAGGTAAGCGAGAATACCAGGCGCGAGCAGCTTTCTGGAGGGTAGCGGGAAAGGCCATACATAGGAGGGCATCAGTTATCCCCTGAACTTGCATGAGAGCCTTATAACTGTCCAGGTGGTCTAATGGATCCGTAGTGCTGTCATAAGGATCCAACTGGGAGAGACGAAATCTGCCGGAGACAGGCTCTTCCATAATCCGACAAGTTAGGGGCGGACGAGTATCATAATCCATCCCTAGCTGATGGTTAAGCCTCTAGCTGAGCTCTTCTAGCCGCCGGTCTTGCTCTTTTAATCGCCTCTCCACCTGGTCGTTGAGGTCCTCACTTGTTGATTTAGAGGATGAGGAAGGAGAGTGGTGATGCTATCGGCGATGCGCTCCTCGGAGCTTCTTTCACTGCCGCCGCTTGGGAGAGGGATCGTCTGAGAGGCGGTCAGGAGACCACGACCCCTCAGTGGCATCCTAACGATGGGATCTGGCTGGAGCATGGCGATAGCTATGCTTCTATAGAGAAGGTCCCATGTGGGTGGAGTGTTGGCTAGTTGGTGCAGCTGCTATAAGTAGTATGGGATGTCCTGATTGCTGCCGAACTTCTCTTGGATGCTGCGCCTGCAGCTCTCAAAGTATTCCAACAAGAGCTTGGACTTGTTGCGTAAGAGTAGCCAATTGTTCTTGAGGAGTGGCGGGGAGTGGTGGCGATGAAGGAGCAGGGAGTCTGGCCTCCGACTGCTCAATATGATGGGGATGCCCCCCAGCATGGCTGGAGGAACTCTCCTGGGCTTGCGTCACCATTATGAGTGTTTGAAGAAGAGGCTACTTGCTAATGAAAGTTGTGAGCTTATCCCTTCCCTCAGTGTCGCCGCCATTCCCCTTCCTGGTGCTCCAATCTGTTGAAGCCCAATCACCTTGAACTAACGTCCTTGAACGTCAGTGGATCGTACCATCAGTGAGATAAAGATACTTTACCATGGTACCGAGATCTGCAAGAAGTTTTGAGGGCCGGATATTCTGGCAAGGACCCTCCGACGCTCAAGTTAGTGATCAGAATCACAGTCGTGAGCTTGAAGAAGCTCGAGATAAGGATAGTTAGGAAGAAGAAGATAAAACTTCTCAGTGCTTCAGTGTTCATTCCTTGGCTAGGGGTTCTTCTTACCTATTTTATAGATACACGTAGCTCTCTTCCTTTTTCGTGAAAGAACGAGCCATGCAGCACTCTATGATAGACCACGCATGGGGTTTTGAGAAGCTTGCTTAAGAAGTCCTGGAATCTTATGATGAGCCTTGACTTTTTGAATGGGATATCAAAATTAGCAGAGGTCTATCTTGTCTGAACTAGATGATTGATACTTTTTTCGGTAATCTGTTGATGACTTTCTAGGGCTCATCTGATTCATATCATTAAAACTTCATGATGAATGATGACTTTTAAGACTTGTGTTAGGGTCATAGAACTTATCTTATTAGACATATATGAGGCAGTGGCGGTTGATAGGCCCAGCCTGGATAGAAACAAAGGCTTGCATGAGAAGCTGAAGATTATTCTGGAAGTAAGGCCACCTAGAGCCGGGGCCACATGGACCTAGGGCTGCCTGGAAGTGGGGGCCACTTGAAAGTGGGGCCACTTGGAGCGGGGGCCGCCTGGAAGTGGGGCTGCCTAGAGCCGGGGCCGCTTGGAGCCGGGGCCGCCTAGAGCCGAGGCTGCCTGGAAGTGGGGCTGCTAAGAGCCGGGGCTGCCTAGAAGTAGGGCCGTCTGGAGCCAGGGCCGCCTATAAGCGGGGCTGCTTAGAGTCGGGGCCGCCTGGATAACTTTTGGCCATTAACTTTATACGTGGCATTTATCAGCCACATCAATTTGTTTCTAATTCTCTATTTTTGTTCGCTTCTCAAATCCCGTTGGAGCGCAAGAAGATGGCTGCGTGCGTAATCCGATCTGCTCTTTATGATGTTCCTTTGGTCAATGTTGTTTTCTTTAAAAAAATGCCATTTTGTTGTTTAATGCGTTTAGTGATATTTAGGCAATCATGTTTCGTTATTGATCGCAGGAGCTCTTTTTAATGACTTTTCCCCCCTTCCTTTGTGTTTAGAGATGAGAAAGTTGCCATCTTTATGCTTAGATTAAAAGGCTGATTGTGACTTTTATAAATTATGTAAACATTACTGTATGATTTGGATCTCATATTGTTTGGTTTAGGAGTCGTAATTTCACTTAGAGAATGTGGGAAACCAACTTCAGCGAATTTATTGTATGAAGTTATTTGAAGGTGAACTCATGATGGCTTCAATCTAGTTAATTTGGACTTAGTTTATTGTTAAAAATGGAGTGTTCTGCTTTCATGTGGTGCTGAAGTTTATTAGTACCACTAATATGTTGATTTGAAATCCCAACCATGTAATGGTACTCATCTGAAGAAGAAATGGGTTTAAGTAGAAGTAGGAGAAGTGGAACCTGGGAACAACTGATTTGATAGATTTCTGGTGGTAGAGTAATTATTCAAATGGGTAATGGATGCACTCAACAAACAAAGCTATGGTATTTCTTTAATGGGAGAAGAAATAGGTTTACTGGTAATTATGATTTAGTTGCTCAGTGACTGAATTGAGGTAACTAGTATTGACTGTACCCTGCTCGTTGTCTAAATGAAGAAAGGGATGACAGTGATCCTTATTTGATATGACTTGCTGTTTTTCATATTTTTGCTATTTAAGATTTCAGGAGAATTTAGGGTTGCACCTTTTTATTCAATTAAGCGAATGCTCTAATGAAAAATAGATCGTTGTTCTCAGTTATCCAAACCATTTAAATACTTAACAATCTGGAACTGGTAATATAAAACATCAGTCAATATAAAACATCAGTTTGTTATGTTGTTTTAAATATCTTTTGAGACTTTACAAACTTATGAACCCACTGTTTTAAATTTTTAATAGAAATCAATTTTATAGAAATAGTGGCTTGATTTTTTTTCCCGTTATAGAAATCAAATAGCTCAAAAAAGAATCTATCTTTCATATAATATGGATGAATTAGTATTAGATAAGGTTTGATGAAAGAATGCATGATTTTGTCAAATTTTCCAAATGTTTTTGTTATTAAGGAATATTCCTTGTAAGCAACATGATTGATTGGAATGTTTGCATATATCAATATTTTAAAATGAGGCAATGTTATGTGGGAGTCAAGTGACTGCATAGTGCATATGCATTATAGAGGCTGCACATGCAAGTGTACATGCAGTTAGTTTTTTAAAATATTTACAAGTAAATAAAATATATTATACATTATAATTAATATTCTTATGAAATATATCCAGTTAGAAAGAGTGATTTTTTAACAATCCATGGTAATGATAAAGGTAGAGGTAGGTCTAAACTAATATGGACAGAAATAAATTAAAAAGATATAAGTATTTGTAATTTGAATATCGACTTAGTTCTGAATAGAGCAGAGTGAAGGAAGCAGATTCATGTAGCTGGCCCTATGTAGTTGGGAAAAGGCTTAGATGAGTTGAGTTGAGGATATTTAGTAACTAGTGCTGATACAGGACCGATTCGCATGCAATTAATTTTTTTTTTAATGATTAATAATTACAGTTGATTATTCTTCCAAAGTAATAGCCTAAGAGGAATTCAAAAAATTCATAGTAAATCCGCACGTGAAACAGTTCTTAAAAAATAAGAAAGAAGGACCGTCGAGGCTAAGAAGCCCCGATAGGGCTTGCTCTCCTACAATAAAATTACTAGTAGATTAGAGGGGTGTACCTGACAAGAGGGGGAAGATCAAAGTGTTGAAGGGGTTGCTCTGCCTGGCGGATGTGCCCTAGATGGCCAAGCCTTGAGCCCACGGATCTGCGGCCAAGTATCTGTTGACCTGGATGACGATCACCTTGAATCCTGGATTCGTGGCTACTGAGGGATCTACAAGATCACCATACAAGGGTTAAAGAATAATAGAGAAAATTTAGAATAGAGGTAAAGAGACAAGGAAGGAGTAGAGAAAAGGGGAGGCCGGCCAAGGGCTCTTGGGCGTCCACTATTGGAAGACAAAGGTGGCGGCTAGGGTTTCTTCTGGAGACTTGGGATGTTGGCACATACAGGAGGAGGAAAACAAGAACACCAGAGAACCATTAACAAAAATCACAATAACTCAAAACTTGGATTGATTGATTAATAATAAAAGATACATCATTCATATAAGAGGGTCTCTTTTATAGAGCAAGAGACTTGGGGCCCAAAAAAATACAGATATTGAAATAGAGAAAAGAAAAAAAGGCGCCCTAATCAAATTTGGTATGAAATATGTAGCGTTCAGATGAAAAAGGTGATCTTTTAGATGCAATCAGCGGTAGCTGGATTCGGCATGAAATCTGTGGCATCCAGATAAAAAAAATGATCATCCATATCGGGAAGGTTGCTTGCTCTGCTAGGTGGCATGTGGGCTGCTTGAAGTAGATATGGCACCAACTTGAATTTAGCAGCTGCTCTGTCTGACTATGATGGCCTTGTCTTCTGCTCCAATACTGATGCCTCCTCTTGTAAGCTAATGAACTTACTACAGGACTCACATTAAAATTAACTGAACTGGATAGGACTCAATTTAGAATAAAACGAATTGGACGGGACTCAAAATAAACTAAACTTTATTTCCCAACTCAAGACTTGAATCATAACTAATCAGATATCCACATAGGGTTAAGAATCCTCTGCTTGATCCTGGTGCCCGCACCAATTCTTTCGGGTGGGAAGAACTCAACCCCGTCGAGTATGGATCATTCTGGTTCTAGCATCTCTCTAGTAGGTCTGGGTCGAGGTGTTGCAAGTCCTCTCGAGTAATTCATGAATCATCAGATTCGGAGCGACCCTGCCATCGGACCAGGTAGTGTTGATAACCGCGATTTTGGGTCGTAATGGCTTGATTGTCTAGGATACGCTCGATCCGTCTCCTCTCTCAGGTAAAATTGGTGGTGGACACTCTTGGGTAGGTTCACTTATGAAAAGAGGGTTAGGTCCAAAGTACTCATTAGGAATCACTGCCGATTTCCTATATTCTACTAGGACTGCAATATTGAAGGTAGAGCTAATGCCCCAATCCGAGGGCAGATCTAGCACATAGGAATTGGGTCCTACCTTCTCTATTATTGTAAAGGGACTAGCTCCACGAGCGTGAAGTTTCTTAACGGTACCTGGTGGGAACCGTTCAGGCCTAAGCCTAACCATGACATAATCCCCTACACCGAACTCTTTGGCTCTTCTTCGGGAGTTAGCCAGTCTTTTATAAATTTTATTTCTTAGATTTATTTTCTGGCTAATGTCCTTATGTAAGTCTTTGATATGCTGTGCAAATGCTTGTGCGGACTCTAAGACTCGTGTGTGGAGGGATAAAGGAATTAGATCAAGTGGATGATTAGGCTTGTACCCATGGACTATCTCAAATGACTCTTGCCCGTGGACCTGTTCATTGAGCTATTATAAGCGAACTCTGTACGAGGCAATAATAAATCCCATGTCCCTAGGTGTTTGCCTACAAGGCACCTAAGAAGGTTTCCTAGACTATGGTTCACCACTTCAGTTTGCCCATCCGTTTGGGGGTGAAAGGCTGTGAAAAAATTAAGTTTGGTCCCTAACAGATGCCATAGCATTTTCCAAAAGTAGCTGGTGAACTTAACATCCCTATCAGAAACAATGGTCTTAGGTAGGCCATGGAGCTTGACCACGCTGTCTAAGAAAAGTCGGGCTACCCTAGACGTGTCAAAGGTTTGCGAATAAGGGATGAAATGAGCCATCTTAGAGAACCTATCGACCACTACAAAGATGGAGTCGTGCTTCTTTTGGGTTTTAGGTAATCCTAGAATGAAGTCTATACTGAGGTCTTGCCAAGGACGATCAGGCACTGGCAAAGGAATATATAGACCGGTGTTCTGCTTCTGCTGTTTTGCAACAACACAAGTTTGACATCGGGCTATTATCAAGGCAACGAGCCTTTTTAATCCTAGCCAGTAAAATTGGTCCTCTATCGCTAGAATAGTCTTATCTCTTCCAAAATGATCAGCTAATCCCCAGCATGCATTTTCCAGACTAGAAATTCTCTAAGTGACGTCCTAGGGATACAAAGTCTATTGCCCCTAAAAAGGTAACCATCCTGGATGGTATAATCTCCACTGGTACTGGATGGCCCTAGCTGAAGGATCTTATAAATTTCACCAAAGTCATGATAGGTCTCATAATCATCTTTTATCTGGTCGAATCCTATAACTTCGGTGCTAACAGTACTCAACAATAAAGACTTATGGCTTAGGGCGTTTGCTACCTTATTTTCTATACCGGCACGGTGTTTCAGGACAAAATGTATGCCTGAATGTATTCAACCCATTTGTCGTGCCTAGAATTTAGCTTCTTTTGGGAGTTCAGAAATCAGAGTGTCTTATGATCAGAAAATAAGACAAACTTCTGCGTAGTAAGTAATGTCTCCAATACTTAAGGGCTTGTACTACCGCATAGAATTCCTTATCATAGGTGGAATATCTAAGTTTAGCTTCATTTTGTTTTTCACTAAAGAAAGCTATGGGGTGATTTTTTTGGCTTAACACTCCACCTATGCCTACTCCGATGCGTCGCACACAACCTCAAACACCTTAGAAAAGTCTGGAAGTCTAAGTATGGGTGCATGAGTCATCCTATCCTTAAGCTCTAGGAAGGCCTTATTAGCTGACTTAGTCCACTCAAAATTACCCTTCCTAATACAATCAGTGATGGGTGCGACGATGGTGTTAAATCCCCTAATGAATCTCCTGTAAAAGGTTGCTAGGCCATGGAAGCTCTGGACATCGTGGACGTTCATGGGTACCGGCCACTCTACGACCAACCTAACCTTTTCAGGATCCACTGAAACACCTTCTGGGGTTACCACAAAACCTAGAAAGATAACCCTATGCATCATGAAATCACACTTCTTAAGGTTTGCATATAGGCTATTCTCTCTAAGGGTCTGACAGATTAATCTGAGATGGTTAAGATGGTCCTCTTTGGTCTTGCTATAAATTAATATATCATCAAAATAGACCACTAAGAATTTTCTCGTGTACTCTTTCAGACCTGGGTCATGATTCTCATGAATATGCTAGGTGCATTTGATAGCCCAAAAGGCATCACGACCCACTCAAACAGGCCATCTCTAGTCTTAAATGCAGTCTTCCACTCATTCACTGGTCTAATTCTAACCTGATGGTAGCCACTCTTAAGGTCTATTTTGGAAAAGATAGTGGCACCCGCCATCATGTCCAACATGTCATCTAGTCCAGGGATAGGGAACTATACTTGATAGTGATTTTGTTGATGGCCCTACTGTCCATGCACATTCTTCAGGTACCATCCTTCTTAGGGGTTAATAGTGCAGGAACTGCACAAGACTTAAGCTCTCCCTAATGAAACCTTTCCTAAGTAATTCTCCCACTTGTTTTTGTAGTTCTTGATGCTCAGTGGGGTTCATCCTATAATGGGGAAGGTTTAGGAGGGTGGATCCTGGGATCAGGTCAATGGCATGTTGGATGTTTCTCAGGGTGGTAACTGATCAGGCAATTCTTCAGGAAGACATCCTTAAACTCCTCTAGGATCTCAATTACTTCTGGGGGTTGTTCCTTTTGGACTGATTCATGGATCTCTTTAGTGGTCAAAATCCAAACAGAATTACCCTCAGTGATGTCCTTTTCTAATTCCTTAGCTTTAATCAGATTAACTCTTGGCTTGCTATCCTTAAGGTTGCTAGATCCTTTCTTGATTGGGTCCCTAGGTAGAGTTGGATGTATCACATACTTGTTCCCATTGTGTTTAAAAGAGCAGATGTTGGATCGACCAAACAAGGTGGCATCATGATTGTAAAGCCAAGGTCGACCTAATATAATACTACTAACACCCATAGGAATTACATTGCACCAGACCTTTTCCTCATAATTTTGCAATTTGATTAGTATTTGGCATATGGACTTGATTGGGATAGAGGTGGAATCTACCCACGAGACCTTATAGGGACTAGGATGGGGAACTGTGGTCAATCCTAATGATTTAACTGTATTGGCAGAGACGACATTGACACAACTCCCGCTATCCACTATGATCTTGAGCACCTTATCCCTATCTTAACAAAAGTATGTAGGATGTTAGTCCTACGCCAATCTTCATGGTCCTTAGTTTGAGTCTGGGTCAAGATACATCTAACCACTCCTAGTAGGTCTTCAGACTCAAATGTTTCCTCCTCTCCATCGTACTCATCTATCAGATAGGTATCAGCCTCATAGACCTCTCCCTCAGGCTCAACTAGGGACTCAGATTCAGTCTCAGGTAACTCATCTATATGAAGGGATCTGACTGGGCACTGGCTGATCATATGTCCCTATTTGTTGCATCTAAAGCATTTGATCTGGGGGTTGGAATTCTTTGGACCTCTACAGATTTACCCTTATCCTCTCTCTGGGGTATAAGGTACTATTCTGGGGTTGACTCAACTCAGTTCGGCTTGTACTGGGTTGGCTAGTGTTGGGTCGACTCGGGAAAGTCTGGCGGGGGTCTGAGTACTGGGTAGGTCTGGGACGACTAGGATAGGCCTAGCTAGATCTGGATATGGGCTAGGGCTCTTGGTAGCCTCTGATCTACGATAGGGTGGCCCTATCTGAAAACGTTCATAATCCCTAGCAACTTGGTAAGCTTCTTCTAAATCGTGTACCCTTCTTAGGTAGAGTTCTCTTTGAATATTTGCTCTAAGGCCATACCTAAACTTGGATAGGGTGACTTTCTCAGACTGAACGATATTACACCTCATGGTATACTCTTGGAATGTAGCAATGTATTCATTCATAGTTTTACTACCCTGAATTAATCCCTGCCACTGGTCCAATAGGCTCTGTTCATACGATGTGGGAACATAATTGGACCTAAGTCTAGCCTTCATGGCATGCCAGGTGACTATGGGGTCTCTTCCCTCTAATGATTGCCTTCACTTTAAAGTGGCCCAGTATAACCTAGCCTGTCGTACTAACTTGAGCTTGGCAAACTTAAACTTATGTTCTTCAGACATATCGTACCAATCAAAGTACTGGTCCATCCCTTCCTCCCAATCTAGGTAGTCCTTAGGGTCCATAGAGCCATCGAAAGTAGGTGCTTCAAGTTGACACTTCTAAGGGCTCTTTTTCTTGGTCTACTGCCTCATGATTGGGTCTCCTAGGGAGGACATCTAGGACTGGATCAGATCGAAGTGGTCTCCTAGGGTTTGGCCTTATGTAGAGGTTAAGCTATTGGGCTCTCCTAGGATGAGGTGGGGTCTTATGATCAGACTCATTGTGGGGCTCACGGGCTTCTTCTAGGATGCCCAACCTAGTTTCGACTTGATCGAACCTGGACCCTAATCTAGCCTCAGATTGCTTGATGTCTTGGTTCATTTGGGCTAGTTGTTCAGTGATGATCCTTAAGTTATCATCAATGCTTTGATTAGCCATGGGTTCAGCATGTAATGGAGTGGTGACGGGCAAAAAGATGCTCATGATCTAGTGCACATGCAAGCACAATCAAGCATACAAGACTCAGACTGACTTGGACTATGGTATGCTAGACCTAGTCATCCAGAGTAAAGGATTTGGCTTAATGCAAGCCAATCTAATAGTAACTCTTCAATTGGCTAGTTGGGACAGGTGGAAGAGGGGAAGGCTCATCCCGTAAATTGCAGGTGCCTAATTAGAATAACCCCAACACTCCGCTTAAGTCATTTGACATTTGACCTCCCTTCTAGACACCAATTTCAGAGCACACGCCAGATTGATTTGTACTAGTCTCCTCAGTACACTAAATCGACTGTTGGTGTCCCTAGCCCTCTAGGGCAAATATCAATTAAGTTGCTGTTCAGTTTTATATTAGAGGCTTGGGATCGAAATGCATGGGTGGTTATTTTGACCCAAGGAAGGGGTCTTAATCCTTCCCTTATCTGACATCAATGAAAGCCCTTAAGAGTTATTTAATGTAGATGAATGACATGTAAAACACAAACCTTAATCCAAAAATCTGTAAATAGCAATAAATCTCAGAATTTTTTTTATTTTTTTCCACAAATTGAATTAAATTCTCAAAAATAACAAAAATACTTTAAATTATAACAAATCTAGAGAAATAAATTTTGTAATTTTCTAATGTGTATGCAGGCAGAAAAATTTAATTAACAGATGATATACTGATAATAACGTAAATTAAAATTAAGCCCTAACTATGCTCTGATACCAAACTGATGCAGGACCGATTCGTATGCAAGTAAATTTTTTTTAATGATTAATAATTGCAGTTGATTATTCTTCCAAATTAATAGCCTAAGAGAGATTCATAAAAATTCACAGTAAATCCGCACGCGAAACAGTTCCTAAAAAATAAGGAAGAAGGACCGCCGAGGCTAAGCAGCCCCGGTAGGGCTTGCTCTCCTACAATAAAGTTACTAGTAGATTAGAGGAGTGTACCTGGCAAGAGAAGAAAGATCAAAGTGTTGAAGGGGTTGCTCTGCCTGGCGGATGCACCCTAGATGACCAAGCCTTGAGCCCACGGATCTGCGGTCAAGTATCCACTGACCTAGATGACGATCATCTTGAATTCTGGATTCGTGGCTACTGAGGGATCTGCAAGATCACCATACAAAGGTTAAAGAATAATAGAGAAAATTTAGAATAGAGGCAAAGAGACAAGGAAGGAGTAGAGAAAAGGGAAGGCCGGCCAAGGGCTCTTGAGCGTCCACTATTGGAAGACAAAGGTGGCGACTAGGGTTTTTCCTGGAGACTTGGGATGTTGGCATGCGCAGGAGAAGGAAAACAAGAGCACCAGAGAACCAATTAACAAAAATCATAATACTCAAAACTTGGATTGATTGATTAATAATAAAAGATACATCATTCATACAAGAGGGTCTCTTTTATAGAGCAAGAGACTTGGGGCCCAAGAAAATACAGATATGGAAAGAGAGAAAAGAAAAAAGATACCCTAATCAAATTTGGTATGAAATCTGCAGCGTTCAGATGAGGAAGATGATCTTCTAGATGCAATCAGCGACAGCTAGATTCGGCATAAAATCTATGGCATCCAGATAAGAAAAATGATCATCCAGATCGGGAAGGTTGCTTGCTCTGCTAGATGGCATGTGGGCTGCTTGAAGTAGGTGTGACACCAACTTGAATTTAGTAGCTGCTCTGTCTGACTGTGATGGCCTTGTCTTCTACTCCAATACTGATGTCTCCTCTTATAAGCTGATGAACTTACTACAGGACTCACATTAAAATAAACTGAACTAGATAGGACTCAATTTAGAATAAAATGAACTAGACGAGACTCGAAATAAACTAAACTTTATTTTCCAACTCAAGACTTGAATCATAACTAATTAGATATCCACAGAGGGTTAAGAATCCTTTGCTTGATCCTGGTGCCCGCACCAAGTGCTTACCACATAGTGCTTGATTTTTAATACATATAATTATACACATTTTTGGCCATCTTGAAATCCATATCCAGCCCAACTATTAGGGAGTGTTTGAAATAGGGATAAGGGGTGATATATCCCCAAAAGCTATCACTAGAAGGGATATGTCTGAAAAGTTTAAGCAAAGAGGATAACCCATGTTTAACCATGGGTTATCCCCTGAACTTATTCCCTAGAGAACCCAAGAACAACTAAAGTTATCCCTTAATGGCAGAGTTGTAATTTTAAAAAGGTGTTTATTCCCTCAGCTATCCTCTGGATAAATGCTATCTTGTACATTATCCAGGAATAGCTTTTGGGAAGTCAAACACTACCTTAGTTTGAATCTGCCTTATTTGCATTACATCAACAGTAAATTCTACATCATTTAAAGTTCCATCCAGTTCTCCTTTAGTATTTCATAATCTCTAACATTCTAACCATCCTAGCGTGGTCTACTATCCATGTCACATCTTGAGGTCGGTAGGTAGTAGGTACTCATTTCTGAAGTTCTTGAAGAGTTAGAATGGGAATCCTTGGCTCATCTTTGATGGGTATAGTAGAAGATGCAATTGATGAATATTACATCATTTAAAGTAAGCCGATCCCATGTAGTTAGGAAAAGGCTTAGATGAGTTGAGTTGAGTTGGATTACATTATTTGAAGTTTTATATATTATAACTGGGAAAGGTGCTTGGGAGAATTTTTATTAACTTCTTTAGGTCGTCCTACACAATTTCTTAGGAGCTCTTGAGCAGATTTTCTTTTAGAATTCTGTTGTTGCAATTTTCTTGAACCTTTTGCTAATTATGATTTATTATACTCGAGTACCCAAATTACAATGTTTTAAGAGTCTTTGGAAAGACCCATATCATCGTATTTGAAAGGTATCATGATCCTTAGACCAGTGCAAAATCAAAGCCTATTGTTTGAATGCTGCATAACCTATCGTAGGCCAAGGTTATTCAGATATCCAGCCCAACATTATGACTTTTGGGGTGGTTATCTTAGCCAGTTAATGCCATTGCCAGCTAACCTGGTTTAAGCTATTTGGCACGGGGGTGGCGTGAAAAAAACTTTAACAACCCAACTCTCTCCCAATCCCTTAATTTTATGTGCCCATTTCAGACTTATTTCATCTCTTTTAGGTTATTTTACCGCTGCCTTTTTCCCATTCTTATAGCCCAAAAATGCCCCTTAACCACTTAATCCATGCCCTTTTTTTCTTCAACCAATTGACACTTTTTGTCATCTTAGCAAAAAATGGCTGGTTAAGTAAGCAGCAGCCAAACCGCAATTTTTTTTAGGTCCTTGAATAAGTTGACAAGTGATGGTTTAATTCAGCTATAGTTATCCATCCCTAGGTTATAGTTATCTGGTGTCCAAACATGGCCTGAAGAAAACTGCTTATAAGCTGTGGGTATCTAGTTAACTTGCTTGTTTGTAATGAAATTATACAAGATTTATGGTCCGCCAAAACATGGTTGAGGATAATAACTGCAACATACCTTCACAAAATTGTGCAAATGGTGCTCTAGTTTAAGAACATGACTTAAAGAATTGAATTTTCATTTCTTATGTAAGTGCTGTAAAGTGTCTGTTCTTCACTTTTTATGTCCCATGTTTGCGAGGATCCTTATTTATGAAAATGGTCATTAGATCCAAAATTAGTTTCATCCTCTGGTTAATATGTTCCACCATCATTAACATCCTATTTAAGAAATGATCATTAGGTTCAAAGTTACAAATCTGATCGCACAAGGTAGTTAACTAAGAAGGTTGAGCAACAGATTAATGTAATTAAGTATATGAATCATGATTGGTCTACTTTCAATGCATGAAGGACTCAGGCATGCATGGTGTTTATTATCTGCCATTGTAGTTGTAGGTTCAAAAGATTTTATGATTACATGTGAGTTAAGTTGAAAAACAAATTATGTCAGGATTCTCTCCAACATATTGCATTATTTGATCTGTATATGGACCAATGTTAACCTTGCCATAAAGAGCATAATAATTGCCCAACTTATAGCTTGTAAATTTTACGAACTTGTTCTATATTAAGAATTCTCTCTGTAGAACAACTGAGTATGAGCTCAGTCAAAAGGTTTTGCATAATGATTTAAGGGTTCTCCTGGAGGTGCTTAAATTATTAAAAGGAGCTTGGCAAACTTTTTTATACAGTTAATGCCCATCTGACCTGTTCTTTACTCTGTCATGGCAGAGAAGATGGTATTGCTGTTGAAACTGCTGCCCCAGCCCTTGGAGAGAACATGGACCTGATGACAGCTCTTCAACTTGTGTTGAAGAAATCATTGGCCCATGATGGGCTTGTTCGTGGACTCCATGAAGCTGCCAAGGCGATTGAAAAGCATGCTGCACAGCTTTGTATTCTGGCGGAAGACTGCAACCAGCCTGACTATGTTAAGTTGGTCAAAGCACTTTGTGCTGATCACAATGTGCGTTTAGTAACAGTACAAGTGCAAAAACTCTTGGCGATGGGCAGGGTAAGCAGCAACAACTTGGTCATTTTTTTTTTTTCATGCTTGGCAGTAGATTATTCTGAAAAGAAAAAAACAAAGTATTTCCAAAGCATGCCAATTATGTCATTACATTGCAGCTGTTTGATCAAATTTGAGAGTTGCAAGGCACTTGTTAAAACTTCCATCTCATGTTAGAATCTGCTTTCATGTATTTCCACTTAATATTCAACACTAGACCTCCGTTCTATTAATGTTTCTAAGGCTTTTGAATCAACTGCAGCCATTAGTTGAAATGTGAAAATTTTTTATGATTGGTTGCTATGTAGTGAATTTTGATTGCTCTAGGTTTCTGTATTTTAGGCTGTAGTAGAATATATATCTTTGGTCCTGGAGGAAAACCTGTACAAGTGCTTAAGCCAGCATATATGCTTTGTTTTTCTTGCATATTCAAGCATTATATGACTAGAATATTGGCACATGCAATCACATGTCTGAGTTTAGATGATGAACATAAGATGTATTTTATTTTTAACCAATAATTGAATGAATGATAGCTAGATAAAGAAATATCATGAAAAGTAAGATGGATGGCCATAATATCTTTAAAGAAATAAAGTCAGATGAGAATTATGAAGGAAAAAGTCTGTAAAAAGACTCGTATGTTCTTGCCTTCTTGGACTGCTCATATTCTAGAGTTCAAAACAAAAGAGAAATTGGGATTTATTCAAAATAAAGAGGAAATAGAGACATTTAGGATGAAGAGAACTCTAGAATCTGCTGTTTCTTCTCCCTTTCCCTCCTTCCATCAACTTCTTGTCATACTCGCTAACCTATATTCAACTTTTGCATCTCTCTTCCTTGAAGGGTGCATTAGGTGGTAAAAGAAATGTGGCGATTTTTTTTTGTTCCCCTGACCTCTGAGAGCGGCTTATTGTAGTTTGTTGTACCATTGAGGTTTTATGTGGAATTTTGCAGCTACTAGGTTTCAAGACTTCCATGTGGAGACTATTTATGGAATTTATTGACAGGATTTTATTTTTTCCCCTCAAAATGCATCTTGAGGGTCTCCTCCACATTTTTCTTTTTCTAAATTAAATCAGACATTTTAAGGGGAAACATTTTTGTTTGCTGTATTTTGACTTCTCTGTAGGTACAAAATACTTTTGATTAATATCATCAATATATGAAATCAAGGCTGCATTCTCATTATGAAGATAATACAGGGGCAATATCAGCAACTTGCATGGGTGACTGAAATATCTTCAGATATCTTGGTTCAAATACAAGCTCTCGCAAGATCGAATCTTGTAGCAGAATACGCGATGATGAAAACAATTGGGGGAAGTTTATATATCTTATAATTTTGTATATCTTATAATGTAGTTTCAAGCTCAGGAGAATTATTGTTCTAGCAACTCTCAGAAACCAAAAAAAAAAAAAAGAGGTAAATAATCAAGTAAATAATCTTTCCTTGCTGCATGCAAACATATTGGAAAAAAAAAAGAAAGAAAGAAAGAAAAAAGAAAAATCAAGAATAAGAAAAGATTCTATGTCCATCATTTCTTTTCCTTCTTCTTTCATATAAAACATCTCTGCAACGACCACGGGAAATGGGTAGCGACATCAAGAGAAGCACCTTTCCACCATTCACAGCCTTTCATGTCATAGCAAGCCTGAATGATGAGCACCAAACCCCTCAGGCTTCCAGCAGCAGCGCTCAACCACAGCAAAACCACTTTCTCTGCAAGCCAGTTCATACAATGGTTAGTGGAACAGCCAGATTCACTGGAAAACTTTTCACAAATTAAAAAGCAGCAAAATGATATGCTGATCCCTAGTTAACATAAATGAAACATGTGCATACATTAAGATTATCTATACTGTGCTATAGGGTTAAATCAGATCATCAACATAGAGACAACATAGGATCATACACTCTTTCTTGGAAATTGGTAGGAATCATCTGGTTTTAAACCACCCGTGTTATTTCTTCGTGGAGAATCTGCAACCACCGGGTTACCACTTTTTTTCTTTTCATCTCGTGCTTTGTTGAATATAACAGTGAACCCTTCAGCTGAGGCAGGATTGTTCACATCCCACTCTCCAAATTTGGGCAGCGGCCGGCCCTTTTCCTGCTAAACTCAAAAAGGGGAAAAGCAATTACATATTTTATCATGAATCACAGAGTTGAAATCTAGCCATAGCTGAGATACATCTGATATGAAACAGGAACTACTGCAACTAGGAAAACAGAATATGGATGAAGCAAGCTGTAGTGATTGCAAGGCCCCAGAAATTTTCCACAATGCAATTTTATGAGAATTGATAGGTGCAAAATAAATTTTTGCCATGATCATGCATACATACTAAAGTAGAAGAATAGCTAATCTGTCTACTTCTGATTGCATGCAACCACACATCGTCAGTAGCTTCAAAATACATGCAAGACCCACCAACAGCCTGAATGTCAGTAGCGGTGAGCTTCAGGTGTAGGCAGAAATCACTATATCCTGTACCTTGATATTGGTCTAGAAAATCAATACATATGCCCTTAAAGCTACAGCTCTAGAAAAAACACTGGATACTAAATATGTTACCATCATGCAAAACAGAGCGCTGAATAATCCAAAACAGATAAAAACCTACCTTGCAGATAGAAAAGCAGTCCAAAAAAAAAAAGTTGATGATGGGACCATTTAACACTGCATAGGAGCTAGACTCACTACATGCACAGCTATTGGCAAATTTTCAATGTGATGGGGAGTTATCAATGATCCTTGTCACTAACTAAGGGAGGCAGGAACCAGCAGATCATTAACTTCACAATAACAAAAAGTTGATTTTTTTTTTTTCAGAGAAGAACACGGCGAGAAGTTATTGATTTCTTTCCCATCCCTAAACTACAATGAGTATATATAATTTGGAAGAATACAAATACCACTTACAAGCAAGCATAACAAACTGCAAAACAAAAGACCAGTTAATGGGTTTGCAATTTGTTGCTTGCGCATGCAGATTTGTGGGCCAAGTATTTAAAACTTGATTCTAAATAGGCATTGGTTCAAAGATTTTTAACTTCTATGGCATAATATTAGATATAAAATACGAACATAAATTTAAAATTAATCGTGAAAATAACTAGTAGCTGGGCAGTAATCAATAAGTACTAAAGCATTATATTGGGCTCTAAAATAACCCCTGCTAAAGAAGAATGGAGAAAAGAAACATAGAGAGAGATTTAGTTTTGACAGATGCACATGATACTTTTGTTCTGTAGTCATGAAATGGGAGCATATCAGTTACCACAAAAGAGAGAGAGAGGAAGTTATGCATGTTCTTCATGTCTCTGCAATGTTGTGCAACTCTTTGTAAAAAGCATACTACTTATATGAACATAGTTCTGGCATGTGTTATCACTGAAGATTTAACAGGCCCTGTGAACATGCCGTGCAGTTTCCTCCTCCAAAAAAGTTTTCCACAACAGAATTAAAATACAATCATGCCAATAGTATTTAATATTCATCTTTTATAATCAACAAGACTATTGACAACAGGTCATCCTGATGTATAACAAAAATATATTATCGCCAGCAGGGCAACTTAATATTGTGGAGCAACTAGACAAAAATATTGTGGAGCAACAACAGGTCATCCTGATGTATAATAAAAATATATTATCGCCAGCAGGGCAACTTAATATTGTGGAGCAACTAGACAAAGATGTTTTTCCATGCCATTCCTGTACAGAACTGTTTTCTGCAGGAAACTTAGGTTACAGCTGCTTAATATATAAGCCAACAAAATTTATATTTGTTTCCTACATTAGACAACTCAGTTCAAACCACTTAGATAAATTTTTATTTCAGTCAGTGCCTCTGGTATGTCAAAATCTCCAAATTCCTCTTTGGCCTCATTCTTTCTGAAAAAGCGATTCACAAATTAGGAGTGCATCACAGTTTGTGCTTGCCCTAACAATGCGTCCAAGTGGCAGCAATGGCTAACAGACATACATGAAGTTGTGGTTCAATAAAATTCAAAGAAAATGGAAAAGATTTAACTTTGTATACTTACATGTTATCCATATCTAAAAATAAACAATTTTTTAGCAGCATTGCAAGGTGAAATGACTAACATTTGCTTGACTAGATTTCAATATTTCCGCCCAAGCTATTTAATATCCAGCAGATAAATGTCCAAAATAAAGTAGCTTCACACATACTGATGCTTCACATGAGGCCAAAAATTTGGTTGTACATAAGGCAACAGGTATATCATTTCCCAAGTTTGGTCTTTCTTCATTTAAAGGAATAAATATAATTTCAACAAGTGATGTCATCCATATCATCATAGAAATTTTGTGTGATATTTGGATGGAAAAAGGAGTCAGGGACAGATAAAGATTGATTGAGAAAGAAATCTGAAGATTTAGCAGACAAGTATAAAGATGATTCAAATGATGCTTGCAGATATTTGTTTTTTTCCGAGAATTTTGCATGCATATATTTTTAAATAATTTTCAACAATAACAAGGAACAGAGTTAATTTGAAAATAAACAACAGCCAAAATATCATGGGCTTCATATCTCATCATGTAGCATCAACTTTACAGCAAAAGAATGAAAGAAGTAAAAAATTTAGGTCTGATGACTTTGTTTTCCAAATGTTAACAAAGTAAACAGTAATTTGACTATGAGGGGGAAAAAAAGAAAAGGACACAAGCTTCAGTTTCTAAATTAAAGAATTATATGAATTGACCTTAGATCTCTCATCTGAAACTTCTATTGTTATTCTCGCACCATATTTATCTCGCAACCTTTTGAAAAGCTACATGATTCCCTTTTTGCAACCCACATCCTTATTCTTTGTTTCTCTCAATTTTTTTCCTTCCTATCAGTTCTCTAAACCACTTATATAACTTTGTAACCCTAGTAAACACATCTCTATGAATCACTCATGTCTTAAGCCTATATTCTTTCAGTGCCTAGAAAGATAGATAACCCAAAAAAATGCAGAAATGCAATTTTTTTTTAAAAAATTGCATGCAATGAAGTTCTTGGTGAATATGAACATAAACTTGTCCATAAGCACTGAGAAATGATACATGACCCTATAAACAAAAGTACACACAATTGGTCTTATCTTCACTAAAACATTGGTTCAGGCTGGTGTTATGTCAAAGATCAACTACAGTATATATCATCAACTGTATGACATACAATCATGCAACAATTTTAAACCAAAAACACCTTGGCTCTGTATATATTTAAAACTAGAGATTATGTACATATATGCATATCTTTGCCAAGATAAATGTTATTATGACAGATTCAGGATTAAACTTCAAGAGCATGTTTCTACTTGCTTATGTTGTACTGGTGTTCCACTAATTGGTGTTCAGAACATGCTTAAATAAACTTATAGCAAGCAAGGTAATGTTAAACACTGTTCTGTTTTGACTTAAAAATATCACCTTGATTCACATTTATTTGTGTTTTACTCATATAAAATAAGGATGATTGGAAATCAATTTTGAACCTTTTCCCTTCCACATTTCTGAAAGTTGGATTCAGTTACAAATTTAGGAGGTAAGAACAATGGAGTCCATTGTAAAGCATATCAGAAGTTGTGGTCATTTTCACAATATTATGATCGATCCAATAAAAAATTTTGGTATTTTGAAACATTTTAAACATATAATCCCCTCGCTAAGGTATTCCCTTACCACTCCCTATATTTTGAGGTCTCGACATAAACATATAACCTTCACACAAAAAATTTGTACACATTGATACATTCTAAAGCATGTATAGGGAACCTATGCCATGAATTGCCTTTGACAAAATCACAGCATTCCTCATAACATGGGACATTCACCAAGCAAGCAATCTATCCTCTCTTTGCTTCAACAGATGACAACGATGCAAATGAGAATGAACCAAAATGTAGAGTGTTTTATAAAACAAAAGGTAATGTTTGGTTGTCACCCAGAGTTCAATAAATAACATATATATAAGACGATAATAAATTCAACAACAACCGTCGGCCCAATGTGTAATAATAAACAAACATCAAAATCCAAGAGAACAAATCAAGATCAAGTTTTTTGTTAAGAATATAAATAAAGGAATAATAATGAGGTTTCAGAAACCACTATTCTTCTGTCTCTTCTCACATTAATAAATCCAAAATTTCGATAACAATCCTAACCAGGGCATTTCCCAGACTCCACAATCATTTAGCCATTCTAATATCTCGACTCACTGATCCATCTCTGCGGATGGAAATTCCGAGAAAAATAAACAACTAAAATAAATCAAAACCTTCAATTTCCCCAGAAAAAAAAAAAATCACATCTCTTAAACGATCCGGTGCTTCAACAGTCCCGCATTCCCCTTTTTGTTGTCCTCGGCTTCGTAAAAGAAAATAAACAGGAAAGCCGAGAGCTTTAATCGATTTTAAGGCCTTGTTCGAAAAAGAAAAATCCGGTCGGAAAGCCGACAGCTTTAATCAACCTCGGATGAGAGAAAAAGAGAGAGGGGGGAGAGAGAGAGAGAGAGAGAGAGAGAGAGGAAGCCTCACCGACGACATGATGGACGACGAGAGACGCTCCGCCTCCAAAGAACGAGGGAGAGAGATGGGCAGGAGAGAAACGGGAGGGGCGATAATAAAACGCTGTGTTTTGTTGGCACCATCTTCGAGGACGCTGGAAAAAGGTAAATTTGCAACAGACGGCCGTAGGTTTCAGGCTGTCAGTGGGAGGTGGATGGTTGGTGCAGATGGCGCCATGGCATCGCTATCACAAGGGTAGGCTGCCCGCTCAGGACAATGGTATTCGAACCTGAAAAATAAATAAATAAAAGAAATTCGTTGTGAGGCGATTTGTCTTGGCTCAATCGAACGGCATTTAGAGGATGAGAGCCGGATAATAATAATAATAATAATAATAATAATAATAATAATAATAATATTGCTATGGCACTTATATATATATATATATATATATATATATATATATATATATATATATATATATATATATATATATATATATATATATATATCTTTTTTAAGGCTGATTAAGTAATAAAATAAATGATTCAATAAGTATTGTTGGGGGTAAAATCGTCATTGCATCAATATCCGTGCGAGGCGGCTAAGGTCGACCTCCTCCCTTCGCCCTTTCGGGCTTCTGCAGCTCGGCCCTTTCCGGGCTTCCATAGCTCGGCCCTTCCGGGCTTCCGTAGCTCGGCTTCGTCCGGGCTTCCGTAGCTCGGCCCTTCCGGGCTTCCGTAGCTCGGCTTCGTCCGGGCTTCCACAGCTCGGCCCCCTCCGGGCTTCCTTAGCTCGGCCCTTCCGGGCTTACATAGCTCGGCCCTTCCGAGCTTCCTTAGCTCGGCCCTTCCGGGCTTCCTAGCTCGGCTCCTTCCGGGCCTCCATAGCTCGGCCCTTCCGGGCTTCCGTAGCTCGGCCCTTCCGGGCTTCCCTAGCTCGGCTCCTTCCGGGCTTCCTTAGCTCGGCCCTTCCGGGCTTTCGTAGCTCGTTCCCCTCCGAGTCACCATGGCCCGGCTACGTTAAATGATCCACAATCCAATACCCACCTCCGCGGAACCTGACGTGGGAGAGCCCAGGTTCACCATAACGACATTCTAGACAAGGAATCATGTCGAAACGCGGCCTAGGACCTATCATAACCACCCCAGGCCTACTCAGCCAGATCTCAGTCATCAAGAAGCTCTTCTGGCCGTCGATCCCCTAACAAACAGGATATGGATTCCAACGGCCCCACAACGGCCTGATTCTATCCACCTCCGTATCCTAACAACCTCTGAATCTTCCAGAAGACGCTCAAGACACAGGTGACAGCCTATAACTACCAGACTGGCAGATTCCCTCAGGTACGCATATGCACGCACTCTTGGACGCACACTCATACGTGCGCTCTGACTCTCCTGCCCTCACGCCGGCAGCTCGTCGGTGCTCTTGCCTTCCAGAGCTCCCGATTGGCCGCCCCCGGAGAGGCCTCCCGGAGAGATCCACCTCCCCATTATCTTGTTGATCGTCGATTTCTTCTCCACTGACTTGAGCGTCGGAGGATCTTCCGCGGAGGGCCACCCCCAACGCCCCTCGCGCGAGGACTTGTGTGCAGGTCCGCCCCCTCTCCCTGGAGATCGACCGCGCCCAAGTCGGAGGACGGATCCCGGCGGCAACAGATTGGCGCTAGAGGAAGGGGCCTCAAGTCCCATTAAACTTGAAGAAAGGAGACAAGGATCCTAACCTGGAGTAGAACCTCTCTAATGGCCAATCGGGAAGAGCAACCTCTGAAGCTCAAGATCAGGTCGCTTCCCAGAGACCTGATCGACGAGTGGTGTAGCACCGTAACCGCCACCAGTCGAAACTCCGTCACCACCTGCCATCCCGGTGACCCAGGACCAGTTTGCCTCGCTGGTCCAACAAGTTCAGACTCTGACCCACCTGGTCCAGGAGCACCTTATGGCTCCTCCTGCTCCGCACTTTCACAAGGAAGCGGCGGTTCCTTCTTCACCGGCAGCCTCCTCCTCTGATCCGCACGAGTCCGCGGATCCCCCACATCGGCCCAGAGGGGACAAACCAGTCCCACGAGGCGGTTATGATAGAGATCCTCCCAGATCTCGGCGAGCCGATCCCTCTCCCCGGTGACATCTCACCATGATTCGATGCCGTCTCTGCGATCTCCTCGCCCAGCTCCTCCTCTAGCTGGCGAAGAGGAGATCCGTCGTCAGATCCAGGAAATGCGTTAGGAGCTGGACGCCGCCAAGCAGGCCCGTCCGCCCCAGCCCAAGGCGGAGCAGGGCATCCCTTTCTCTAAGAGGATCATGGAGGAAGTGATTCCTTCCCATGTCAAGTTACCGGCCGTCGAACCCTATCACGGCTCTTCTGACCCGGACGACCATCTCAGCAGCTTCCGGTCAATAATGATGTTCCATGGAGCATCTGATGCGGTCCTCTGCCGCGCCTTCCCCTCCACCCTTAGAGGATCCGCCCGAACCTGGTTCAATGCTTTGAAGCCAGGTTCTATTGATTCATTCGACGAGCTGAGCCACATTTTTATTGGCCAGTTCGTCAGCAGTCGCCGCCACCGACGAAGATCTGACTCCCTCTCTGAAGTTAAGCAGAGAGAGGGGGAGTCCCTGAGAAATTATCTCGGCCGCTTCAATAAGGCCATGTTGGAGGTGGACCACCTTAATCATGAGGTGGCCATGTCTGCCCTAGCGGGGGGAGTCTCAAAGGAGAGCGACTTCTATCTGGCTATGGAAGTCAGTTATCTCCCCTACCTCTCGGAGATGATAGCTCTGGCGGACAAATATGCCAGGGTCGAGGAATCGCGGAGAGTTGCCCGCGCTGAGCAGGCAAAGAAGAGGGAGCCCAAAGTTCCCGACAGGCACCGTCCCGCTCGGCGGCCAAGCCCGCCTCGCCGCCAGAGAGTCCCTCCGCTGCCGCCAAGGAATCGCTCCCGAAACCCTCCCAGGCGATTCGACCATTACACTCCGTTGATCGTGCCCCGAGCGCAAATCCTCATGGAGATAGAGCGCCAGCTCCCCCGGCCAATACCTCTCCGAGGGAACCTGACCCAAAGAGATCCTACCAAGTATTGCCGCTATCATAGGGAGCACGGTCACGACACTGAAGAATGCTGGCAGCTGAAAAATGAAATCGAGAGACTGATCCAGCGGGGGCGACTGAATCAGTTCAGGAGGGCACCCGAGCCAGAACAATAAGGAGGTGACCGCCAGCCCGAACTTCAACAACCTCCTCCCCCGCCGAATCCGCCCGTGATCGTATTAATATGATTGAAGAGGCCGGCGGATCAAGCCCCAGAGGCGACAGTGATGGATCAGTGCCAAAGAAGGCATGGACGGGCGAACTCTCCTTCTCCGATGATGACCTCCTAGGGATACAGCTCCCCCATGATGACGCACTAGTTGTATCCCTTAACTTGAATAACTATGATGTAAGCCGAATCCTAATTGATAGTGGAAGTTCGGTAAATGTTTTGTACCTCGGTGTGTTTGCCAGGATGAAATTACTCATGGAAAACCTGCGAGCCGTTGATTCCACCCTGATGGGATTCACTAGCGACGTTATCGTTCCAGAAGGAGTCGTCACCCTGACAGTCCGCGTGGGAACCTGGCCCCTTGTAGCCATTGTCCAGACGGATTTTTTAGAAGCCGACCTCAGATCCCCCTATAATGCAATATTCGGCAGCCCGGACTAATGTCCCTCAAGGCAGTCGTCTCCATCCCGCATCTATCCATGAAGTTTCCCACCGAGCGGGGAGTTGGAGTTGTTCGGGGAAGTCAGGCCATGGCTCGGCAATGCTTTGTTACAAGCCTACAGTCCAGAATGCCAGAGGTTGATGGGCTAGATGCTCGCGAGGACTTCGCCGAACAAAGAGGAGAACCGGTGGAGGAATTGGAGGAGGTACCGCTGGACGAAGCTCGACCCGACCGAACCATCAAAATCGGGTCGCTGCTCAAAGGAGAGCCTCGGTACAGATTGATCGGCTTCCTCCGAAGTAATGCTGACATCTTCGCCTGGTCCGCCTCCGACATGCCAGGGATCAGCCCCGAGGTCCTCGTCCATCATCTCAATGTGGACGAGATGCACAGGCCGGTTAAGCAGAACAAGAGGAGCTTCGCCCCAGAACGACAAAAGGCCATTGAAGAAGAAGTAGACAAACTTATCAAGGCTAATTTCGTCCGGGAGGTAAATTACCCGAGCTGGCTATCAAATGTCGTTATGGTAAAGAAGTCAAACGGCAAATGAGAATCTGCATCGACTTCATCGACCTCAACAAAGCCTGCCCGAAGGACAGCTTCCCCCTCCCTCGGATTGACCAGCTCGTGGACGCCACCTCAGGCCACCAGATGCTGTCATTCATGGAATGGCCCCTGAAGATGAAGAAAAGACCGCCTTCATAACCGACCGAGGTACTTACTGTTACCGCATTATGCCTTTTGGTCTTAAAAATGCAGGTGCAACCTACCAAAGGCTGGTCAATAAAGTATTCAAGGAGCAAATCGGTCGGAATATGGAGGTGTACGTGGACGACATGCTGGTCAAAAGCAAGGAGGCATCACAGCATATGGAGGACCTCGCAGAGAGCTTTGCCACGCTGCGCAAGTACGGGATGAGACTCAACCCGACCAAGTGCGCCTTCGGCGTTAACTCCGAGAAATTTCTCGGCTTCATGGTCTCCCAGCGAGGTATCGAAGCCAACCCCCAGAAGATTCAAGCTCTCCAACAAATGGCGCCCCCGGCATCTGTCAAGGAGGTCCAGCGCCTAACCGGAGGATAGCGGCCCTCAACCGCTTTGTGGCGCGGTCGGCCGAGAGATGCCTCCCCTTCTTCAAAACTCTCCGATCGGCCAAAAACTTCCAGTGGACCCCCGAATGCCAAAGGTCATTTCAAGACCTCAAGAAGTACCTTGGCTCGCCCCCGCTCCTCAGTAGTCCGTCCCCAGGGGAGACCTTATTCTTGTACCTGGCTGTTTCGGAGGGTGCGGTTTGCTCGTGCTGATCAAAGAAGAAGGCAAAGTTCAAAAGCTGATCTACTATGTCAGTAGGCTACTCCGCGATGCGGAGACAAGGTACAGCAGAATTGAAAAGATGGTGCTGGCCTTAATTACCTCAGTTCGAAAGCTGCGGCCATACTTCCAAGCACATTCTGTGATGGTCCTGACCGACCAACCCATCAAGGCGGTGATCCACCATCCCGAGACATCGGGAGAATGACCAAGTGGGCCGTCGAGCTAAGTGAGCATGACATACATTTCCAGCCTCATCCAGCCATCAAAGCCCAGGTGCTTGCCAACTTCCTCCTCGAGTGTACCATCCCAAAGGACGGCTCTACCCCAGACTCCTCCAAAGAACCAAAAGCTGGAGCCCGGTGGCTCCTCCATGCCGACGGGTCATCTAATGCCCATCGCTCCGGTGCGGGTCTGGTTCTTACCAGTCCGGAGGGGATAACCTTCGAATATGGCGTCCGATTCTCCTTCCCGGCCTCCAACAACGAAGCCGAGTACGAAGCCCTGTTAGCCGGCCTCCGCATTGCCCGCAATTTAAAAGTGGAGAAGCTCAGTGCCTTCACCGACTCTCAGCTGGTAGCCGGTCATGTACGGGGAGAGTTTGAGGCCCGGGAGCCGAACATGATTCGATATCTCCAGGAGGTACGGAACCTGCTTCCCCATTTTGCCAAATTCGAAATTATTCAGATTCCCAGATCCGAGAACGCCCGCGCCGACCTACTCTCCCGATTGGCGACCGTGGAAACAATGGATGCCGAGCAAAAGTTCCACTTGGAGACTCTGGAAAGGCCCAGCATCGCGGAAGCCGACCGAATAATGCAAGTTGAGGCTGAACCATCTTGGTTCGACCCTATCCTCAAATACCTCGAAGAAGGATCGCTTCCGTCAGACCGGAGAGAGGCTAGAAAACTGAAGCTGCAGGCCACTCACTATGTATTGGTTGACCACCAGCTTTACAAACGATCTTTTTCCATGCCGCTGCTCAGATGCCTTCACCCGTCCGAAGCAGATTATGCTCTGCACGAGGTGCACGAAGGGATTTGCGGCAACCATCTAGGAAGCCGATCCCTATGCCACAAGGTACTGCGGCAAGGCTATTATTGGCCGACCATGCAGAAGGATGCGGACGACCTAGTCGAGCCTGCGACCCCTGCCAGATGCATTCAAGCATCCAAAGGCTCCCTTCCGCCGAACTAGTTTCCATATCATCCGCCTGGCCTTTCGCCAAATGGGGGATGGACGTCCTTGGCCCATTCCCGCTTGCCACAGGACAGCGAAAATTTCTATTTGTCGCCATCGACTATTTCACCAAATGGGTCGAAGCAGAAGCGGTTGCGCAAATTACCGAAGCACGGGCCAGAGATTTTGTTTGGAGGTCTATCATCTGCCGATTCGGCCTCCCGCACTCCATAATCACCGACAACGGTAAGCAGTTCGACAATTCTAAGTTTCGCCAGTTCTATGAGGAGCATGGAATCCGCCACCACCTCACTTCGGTCGGGCACCCACAAGCCAATGGAGCGGCCGAAGTGACCAATAGGACCCTCCTTCAGGGAATCAAAGCTCGCCTCTCCAGAGCCCAAGGCAGGTGGGCGAAGGAGCTGCACCATGTCTTATGGGCCTACCGCACCACCCCGAGAATCCCGACAGGTGAAACCCCATTTCGAATGGCTTTCGGTACAGAGGTCGTCATCCCTGTGAAATAGGCCTCCCATCATTACGGGTGGAAAGCTACTCGGAAGAAGCCAGCAACGAGCAGCTCCGCACCAACCTCGACCTGGTAGAGGAGATCAGAGAGAAAGCCCGGATTAGAATGGCTGCAGCAAAGAGTAGCCCGTTATCACGCCTCCAGAGTCAAAGGGAAAGCCTTCCTGCCCGGCGACCTTGTCCTCCGAAAGGCCTCTGTTTCCAAACCGCTGGAACAAGGAAAGCTGGCACCGAACTGGGAGGGCCCGTACCAAGTGGCGGAAATCATCGGACCGGGAACCTAAAAGCTACAAGATCTGGATGGGAAATCCATTCCCTGGACGTGGAATTTGGACAATCTCCAAAAATATTATCAATAGGGTACGTCCTCTCCAAATTTATTTTCATATGCCTCATTATATCTTACTGTCGGCACATTTTCCTTAATGCAAATCATTATGCACTACATCACCAAAAATTGCAAAAAGAAACAGATGCTGCTTACCAATCCTCGGCACGACCGAGCTCCTTGTCTGGACAGGAATTCTCCGAACCTTGGCAGGGCCAAGTAAAATATTCTCCGAACCTCGGTTGGGCCGAGCAACAAATTCTTCGAACCTTGGAAGGGCCAAGTAAAATATTCTCCGAACCTCGGCTGGGCCGAGCAACAAATTCTCCGAACCTTGGCAGGGCCAAGTAAAATATTCTCCGAACCTCGGCTGGGCCGAGCAACAAATTCTCCGAACCTTGGCAGGGCCAAGTAAAATATTCTTCGAACCTCGGCTGGGCCGAGCAACAAATTCTCCAAACCTTGGCAGGGCCAAGTAAAATATTCTCCGAACCTTGGCAGGGCCAAGTAAAATATTCTCCGAACCTCGGCTGGGCCGAGCAACAATTCTCCGAACCTTGGCAGGGCCAAGTAAAATATTCTACGAACCTCGGCTGGGCCGAGCAACAATTCTCCGAACCTTGGCAGGGCCAAGTAAAATATTCTCCGAACCTCGGCTGGGCCGAGCAACAATTTCTCCGAACCTTGGCAGGGCCAAGTAAATATTCTCCGCCAAGTAAACATTCTCCGAACCTCGGCTGGGCTGAGCAACAAATTCTCCGAACCTTGGCATGGCCAAGTAAAATATTCTCCGAACCTCAGCGGGGCCGAGCAACAAATTCTCCGAACCTTGGCAGGGCCAAGTAAAATATTCTCCGAACCTCGGCTGGGCCGAGCAACAAATTCTCCGTACCTTGGCAAGGCCAAGTAAAATATTCTCCGAACCTTGGCTGGACCGAGCAACAAATTCTCCGAACCTTGGCAGGGCCAAGTAAAATATTCTCTGAACCTCGGCTGGGCCGAGCAACAAATTCTCCAAACCTTGGCAGGGCCAAGTAAAACGTTCTCCGAACCTCAGCAAGGCTGAGTAAAAATTTCTTCAGGTTAAGGCACCGGCTGAAAGCCGAAGTGTGTAGGCCCCGATTAAGGCCGAGGGACTTCCAAATAGCTCCCAAAATTTCCGCCGGTTTAAAACGAAGCACGCTGAGCGAAAAACCGTTGACACACAAAAGGAAGGGCCCCTTAAGCCCCGCGTAATCGGCCAAAAGTCCCGAGCAGAGCCAGGGAATTCCCCTCTGCAGCTGAAAATCTTTGGGTAACGCCCCTATAACCCGTCGATCAAAGCGTCTATATCAGCGCATAAACCAACGGGGCCACACCCTAACTAGGATAGCATGATCAAGGCCAAAACTCTTAAAGAAGAGGATTACTCAAAATAAATCCATTTTTCATTCAGTAAGAAAAAGGGATTACAAAAATGACAGAAAAAACATAAAAGAAAGCAAAAAGAGGCCCTGGATCATGGATCGAAGTCGCTCCCCGAAGCCAACAGGTCTTCTAAACGCTCCGTGAGGTCGGTCACCTGCTGACGAAGCGAGGCAATCTCCTCCCTTTGCCAGTTTACCACCCGGCGCAGGGCCTCCGCCTCCTTGGTCGTCACGTCCATGTACTCCTCTACGACCCTCACGAGCTGCTGATTACTCGCGAGGGCCGACGCCAGGCCCAGTCCGTCGACAGTGACGGAGGTACGCCTCCTCTTCGAGTGAAGCAGGTCGTTGAGTGAGGTGCGCAGCTCACTAGATGATCGCCCTTGAGAGGCCATTGTTTCAGGACTTAAACCGAGGGATGGCTGAGACCGATACCCCTCGGTCATATTTATACTCGCTGGACAGGTATCTCAATCGGCCGCGCCATAGCCGCCGACCCATAAGAGCTTGCCACGTATCGTCATTTCAATGCCTGCAGAATCCAAAGTGTCGCGCCCCATCCCAAGTGAGATCGGTAAGCGCGAGCAGACTGTTTGGGAATTCCCCCAAGCAAGACATTTTCCGATCTGCCGACCCTCGCAATAAATGCCCTCAGTGCTTCCCCAAGCCTCATAAAGCTGGCCTCTTTTTCGGGAAGCGCAGAGGGAAGAAGTCCGGCATCCGGCCAATGACCTGTCCCTTCGGGAAGAGTAGCGTCATCAATCAAAAAGCGTGACAATATACTGCTCGTACTGACCTGGCGCCCATCGCCAAGCGCCGCATAGACCTAGCACTATGGCTCACAATGACAACTGAATCGCTCCCTTGAGCCCAAATCTCCGAACCTCGGCTGGGCCGAGTGACAGAATCTTCGAACCTTGGCAGGGCCAAGTAAAATATTCTCCGAACCTCGGCTGGGCCGAGCAACAAATTCTCCGAACCCTGGCAAGGCCAAGTAAAATATTCTCCGAACCTCGGCTGGGCCGAGCAACAAATATCTCCGAACCTCGGCTGGGCCGAGTGACAGATTCTCCGAACCTTGGCAGGGCCAAGTATAGCATTCTCCGAACCTCGGCAGGGCCGAGCAACAATTTCTCCGAACCTTGGCGGGGCCAAGTA
The DNA here is from genome assembly GCA_900491605.1 of Calamus simplicifolius. Taxonomy (NCBI): domain Eukaryota; kingdom Viridiplantae; phylum Streptophyta; class Magnoliopsida; order Arecales; family Arecaceae; genus Calamus; species Calamus simplicifolius. The sequence goes on along the minus strand of UESW01004711.1, from coordinate 222,567 downwards.
AAACATTCTCCGAACCTTGGCAGGGCCAAGTATAGCATTCTCCGAACCTTGGTGGGGCCGAGTAACAGTTTCTCTGAACCTTGGCGGGGCCAAGTGAAACATTCTTCGAACCTCGGCGAAGCTAAGCACAGATTTTTTGAACTTCGGCAAAGCCGACCTGCAAGGATGCGAGTTCCGATAAGGACGAAGCACAAAAACTCCAAGCTTCGGACCGAAATAGGGAGTGCATTTCTCCGAACGGTCCTTAGACCGTCGCTTACGAGCCCCAGTTAGTTTGGATAGTGCGGGATCCTCGTCTAAGGACGAGCGAGACGCCTTCGTATCCCACGAACAGCAACAACAGCAAACTCGGCACAGAAAAGATAGAGATTGAAAAACAAAAATAACTCTCTTTATTGCCAGTCCAGATCGGTTACAAATGCCTTAGAGGCGTTACAAGAACATTGAAATGCATAAAATAAAGACGAGTACAAAACTCGGGCAACTGCTCCAAAGCAGACATAGGCAACTGTGATGCTCCGACGTCCGGATCGACAAATCAAGCAAACCACGAAACGGTCAGCTCAACTGGGCGGTTGATGAAGCTGACCTTCCATAGCCCCCGTCGAATAAACCGAGGGGCCCAAAAGGAGGCATGGCCCGTGGATGCTAATTCTGAGGACTCGGATGAACCAGCCCGCTCCCCTAGGAGGGGGTGCTGGATCGCAGGCCGCCGCCCGACCGAGAGACTCGGGGACCATCGGACCCCGGTTGCTCCCATATTCTCCGTCCCGTGGCAAGATTCCCCTCAGAGAAGGGATGGGAATCCAGGCCAGCGAAAGAGGGAGAGTCTGTGCGTGCTACGGGGGTATCGATACACTTCCTACCATAAGCCCCCCCCCCCCCCATAGCAGACCACAAAGGTCACACGGGAAGAGTATATGTGCGCTCTCCGTGTGACCTCTGCGCCCTCTATGTGTGCTCTCCATATGATCTCCGGGACTCATCCCCTATGGGCGAGCCGTCCTTCGGAAGCTCCTTCGTCGCCCCAACTATCCGGAGGCAGAAGGCTTGCAAGAGAAAAGCTCAGTCCTCCCACTCCTAGAGAAACAAGCATGATGAAAGCTCTAACAGGAAAGAAACTTTGGGGATGACCAAAACTGACCTCCATTTTCCCCTTTTTATAGGCAGAAATGAACCGGAGAAAACCTACCCAAGCTGGAAGCCCCGAGATTCAAACATCTGGCCCATGCCACCACGTGGCCCCTCAGGATAGACGCGGTGCCTACTGCACGCCAAGCCCACCGCCTGAGTTATGACGTATGCAGAGATTTCTTTGATCCCGAATCGCGATCATTAAATGCAGAGGATCGTACACTAGCACTTCAAAAACTGGCAGGTTCAGGAGATCGTCCTTTGAAAATAACGTCCTCCAATGGTAAGCGGCTGCGTGCGCAGCACGATGAAACGACCTGCATGGGAAAAGAGCACCTTCCGGAAAGCTTTAAGTGCAGCTTTACGTTCTCCACAGCGCCATACCACCGATTTTGGTAAAACAAAAACCGATTCGCTTGCAAAATGGCAGGGCGCTGACAGAATAGCAAAAAGCGCGAAAACCTATCTTTGCTTGTCGGCCCTAGCCGACCTATCTTTGCCCGTCGGCCCTAGCCGACCTATTTTGCTGATCGGCCCTAGCCGACCTATCTTTACCCGTCGGCCCTAGCCGACCTATTTTGCTGATTGGCCCTAGCCGACCTACCTTGCCTGTCGGCCCTGGCCGACCTATCTTTGCCTGTCGGCCCTAGCCAATCTATTTTGCTGATCGGCCCTAGCCGACCTATTTTGCTGATCGGCCCTAGCCGACCTATCTTTACCCGTCGGCCCTAGCCGACCTATTTTGCTGATCGGCCCTAGCCGACCTACCTTGCTTGTCGGCCCCGGCCGACCTATCTTTGCCTGTCGGCCCTAGCCGACCTATTTTCCTGATCGGCCCTAGCCGACCTATCTTTACCCGTCGGCCCTAGCCAACCTATTTTGCTGATCGGCCCTAGCCGACCTACCTTGCCTATCGGCCCTGGCCGACCTATCTTTGCCTGTCGGCCCTAGCCGACCTATCTTTGCTCGTCGGCCCCAGCCGACCTATCTTTGCCCATTGGCCCTAGCCGATCTACCTTGCTTGTTGGCCCTAGCCGACCTATTTTGATTGTCGGCCCAAGCCGACCCACTTTGCCAATCGGCCTTAACCGTCCAGCTTTGTTTCTTGAGCCTTAATTAAGACATGAGCCGAACCGGATCTCCTGTCGGTTCGCCAGTCAAGGCAATCGCCCCGCCTTGGGTTAAGCCAATGCACTCCCTCAATCCCAAAACGAAAATGACCAAAAAGCATCAGCGAGCCATAAGTTGCTCGCGATTGAGGCAAAACCGGGCGGCAACAGGGCCGTACAAAGAAAAACGCTTAAATGAGAATAAAGGTTTCATCCATTAAGAAGCGTCGGTCAGACTTTCAAGAAACAAAATACAGAAGTGGCCTCTAAGGGCCGGGAACCACATCGGTTTTGGAGGAGCTCTCGGTTACATCTGCGGAGGTGTGACTAGACTCGCCCTTCTCTAATACCTTTGCCCCTTCGGCGGCAGTTCGCGACCGTCCCTCAGAAGCTGCGGCTTCGCCGGAACCCGGGACAGCACCAAGGTCAGTGTCGGAAACGTCGACATATTCGTCCTCTTCTTCTCCTTCGGACTCACCCTCATCAGGAGTTTCAGCGTTCAAAAAAGAGAGATCCCATTCTGGATGCTCGCTGGATATCTTCTCCTTGCATTCCTGCAGCCCAAGTTGGAAGGCTCAACACCGATAGCACCCTGCCTCCCCTTGAGTATGGCGAGCTGCATGTTGGCCTCAACAGGCCGTTTCTCAGCCTCTGTAACTTGGGCCCGCAGAATGATATTTTGCTCCTCAAACTCGTCGGCCCGCGTCTCGAATTCTGAACTCTTGTTGCGGTTGGACACAAGCTCGCCTTGAAGAGCCCGAACCTCCAACTCCAACTTCGCCATCTGAGAAAGCCAAAGTTAGTCGGCATCACAAGAAACCAATAGAAGAAGCTAAAAAATGGGGGGGGGGGGGGGGGGAAATGAGATCGTACCTCCTCCTCTCGTCTGGCCAACCTCTTGGCCAACTCCTCAGCCTCACCCCTGGCTCTTGTTCTGTCAGCCCCAACCAGCTCGACTCTCTCCTGCAGACTATTGATCCTCGACTGTTTGGCTCCGATTTTCTCCCGGGCTTGGGATAACTCGTTGCTCACCCGAGCTATTGTTCCTTGGTGCCATTTAGAGCCCTCTCTCAAGTGAGTGATTTCGCCATCGCGCCGCTTCAGCTTCTCCTCCACTTCGCCAAGCATTCTGGTCAGGCGCTTTCTTTCGTCGGCAGCTTCCCTCCCCAGCCGACCCAAGCTTTCACTATGTTCCTCCGCATCGCCGCCACCTCCGCAGAATGTTTCGATTCGATTTTGGCCAGCTCCAAGCAGCATTGTCATTTTTTTCCAGGAGTTCCTGCAACTCCTCCACCCTACGCTTTTGCTTGGACACCTCGGCCAGGGCGGCCTGGTGTGCCGCCCTTATTCCCTTCAAGCTCCTATCACTCATATCCATAAGCTCTTCGAACTTCTCAGACACCTTCAATCGTGATTGAAGCTCGGCATTGTCCCTCCTGGCCTGAATGCTGGCCCCCGTCGCCAAACTCAAACGCCAGCACATCGCCCGAGAAAGCAAAACGCTCTGCGAGACAAAAGATGAATAAAAACCCACGATGGGGTCACTCAGGAAACATCTACCACACAAAAGAAATAACTTACCCGCGAGGCATAGGCCCGAGTCATCCTCATCAAGGTCGTATTGTCAATGTCGGGAAGGAGATGGATACTCTCGGCCATCCTTGCTGACCGAACGCGGCATCGACCAGCTCCAAGTCTGCAAACATGTCCGCCGAAGGATCTGCACCCGGATGCAAGGCCGACCTCATTAAGGCGAAAAACGCCTCCTCAACACCAGCGCTCGAACTGCTGGGCTGACCATCCCCGCCTGAGGGACCGACCTGGGCGACCTCCGTCTGAGAGGCCCCCAACTTCCCAGCCTCCTCTATCAAGGCCCTGGCTTGGACTTCTTCGGATAATTCGGCTAGCCCAAGCGCCAGCTCCCCAAAATCTTTTTCGAGGGAGCTCCCAATGCGGGACTCCCACCTCGCTGCGTCCCCTATTCCGATGCCACCATCTGCGTCTCCACCACGGGCTCCCCTGAGGCCCCAGTCCGGCCTATTTCTTGCGACTCCCCTGTAGGCTCCGTCGAAGCCTCTATCTGGCCCACTTCTTGAACTACCTCGAGCGACCCGGCTTCACTGCTACCAGACTCCCCCGCAGAGAGACCAAGAGGGAGCTCTCCTGAGCCTTCTCGGCTACAGCTGTCCCCTCTCCCTCTCCGGTTAGAGCCAATAGCGGTCCCGCGGAGACAGAAGGCCCCACAGAAATGACGCCTCCACCAGATCCGTTGTTGTTTCCTCTTTCATGGGGACACGCTCAGGCGAACCAACGGAGCCTCGTCTGAGCTATCCGATATCTCCAACAAGGGAGGACAAGGGATCATGGCTTCTCCCCCCAAACCCTCCTTCGCCCCCGGCGTTCCTGCCATAACCGCTCCGGTATCCGGCGGGCTTCTTGCGGAGGTATGGGCCCTTTTCTCGGGCCTGCCACTGTCCGCGCCGCTGCTCTCCCCTGGGCGCTTTCCTCTCTTCCTCTTAGAGAGGCTCGATAACACCGACCTCTTGGCTGAAAGAATGAAACACGCGCGATCAGATCCAAACACATTCATCGAGAAAATGCGCAGCGAGAAAGGGACAAAAGAAGGGATTCACCTTGCGGGTCTAGGGGGCTGAGCCCTGCTGCGAAGAGGGCCCCCTCCGATAGCAGGTCGTTAGCTGAAAACACTCGGCCATTGCGAAGGACGTCCAAATCCCTCTCCTCCTGTGCTGACAAAACTGGATGCATCTCTGCATCCCTAGCAAAGTTCCCCCATTTCCGAGGGAAGCCGGATCCAATGTTTCCCTTTGCGATAACGAACCGGCTCTTCCATCCCTTGATGGAAGATGGCTTATCCACAATGACGTTGAAGGACCTCCGGGGTCCAATGTACGGCCACTCTGATTTCCTCCCAGGTATCAGATGGTAGCAGGCGCGAAAAAGGGGAAGAGTGGCGACAATCTGAATTTGGTGGCACATTGAAATAAATCCGATGATGCTCCGCCAACTGTTTGGGGCCACCATCGCCGGGCAGATGTTGTAGTGGGTCATTATCTCCTCCACCAAAGGATGGAGAGGGAAACGAAAGCCCGCCTTCAAACTGTCTTCGTAAATGAAGACCCCGGACTCCAGATCTCGTGAGACCCTATCCTCAGACTCCGGCGCCCGCAGAACGACATCTGAGGGCATGCCATACCATTGGTGAATCCTCCCCAGATCCTCAGCTACAATCTCCGAAACCACATCATCGAGGCTCATCGCCATCTCGATCGAGAGAAAAACACCAGGCGGGACGACGAGAATCGAGGAGGATGAAAGGCCAAACTTTTCAAAAAACAAGATGAGAGGATGCTGCGAACGTGCGCATATATATATAGTACGTCTATCTCCTTGCTTCCCCACTAAGGAAGCCGCCTTGAGAAGACGGGGCGTCCCGCCCGAGGTGTTGGAACCGCCTGACAAACGCCCGATCGTTCGGGATTCGCGACGTGGCGCATTCCCAACCGTCACTTTTAAGGGAGCCTTACCCCCGAAGGCACAATGATCCTGACGCATTAATTAGGGCATCATTGCACGGGCTGTCCAAACCAAAATGTCCCATCCGGAACGCGCCGCTCGGACTTATACTCCTATGCCCGAACCTACGCTTTGAACTAGGGAGTGGAGGGCATGTGTTGGGGGGTAAAATCATCATTACATCAATATCCGTGCGAGGCGGCTAAGGCCGACCTCCTCCCTTCGCCCTTTCGGGCTTCCGTAGCTCGGCCCTTTCTGGGCTTCCATAGCTCGGCCCTTCCGGGCTTCCGTAGCTCGGCTTCGTCCGGGCTTCCATAGCTTGGCCCTTCCGGGCTTCCGTAGCTCGGCTTCGTCCGGGCTTCCGTAGCTCGGCCCTTCCGGGCTTCCGTAGCTCGGCCCCTTCCGGGCTTCCATAGCTCGGTCCTTCCGGGCTTCCGTAGCTCGGCTTCGTCGGGCTTCCACAGCTCGGCCCCCTCCGGGCTTCCTTAGCTCGCCCTTCCGGGCTTACATAGCTCGGCCCTCCGGGCTTCCTTAGCTCGGCCCTTCCGGGCTTACATAGCTCGGCCCTTCCGGGCTTCCCTAGCTCGGCTCCTTCCGGGCTCCATAGCTCGGCCCTTCCGGGCTTCCTTAGCTCGGCCCTTCCGGCTTCCCTAGCTCGGCTCCTTCCGGGCCTCCATAGCTCGGCCCTTCCGGGCTTCCATAGCTTGGCCCTTCCGGGCTTCCCTAGCTCGGCTCCTTCTGGGCTTCCGTAGCTCGTTCCCCCCCGAGTCATCATGGCCCGGCTACGTTAAATGATCCACAATCCAATACCCACCTCCGTGGAACCTGACGCGGGAGAGCCCAGGTTCACCATAACGACATCCTAGACAAGGAATCATGTCGAAACGTGGCCTAGGACCTATCATAACCACCCTAGGCCTACTCAGCCAGATCTCAATCATCAAGAAGCTCTCCTGGTCGTCGATCCCCTAACAAACAGGATACGGATTCCAACGGCCCCACAACGGTCTGATTCTATCCATCTCCGTATCCTAACAACCTCTGAACCTTTCAGAAGACGCTCAAGACACAGGTGACAGCCTATAACTACCAGACTGGCAGATTCCCTCAGGTACGCATACGCACGCACTCTTGGACGCACACTCATACGTGCACTCTGACTCTCTGCCCTCACGTCGGCAGCTCGTCGGTGCTCTTGCCTTCAGAGCTCCGATTGGCCGCCTCCGGAGAGGCCTCCCGGAGAGATCCACCTCTCCATTATCTTGTTGATCGTCGATTTCTTCTCCACTGACTTGAGCATCGGAGGGTCTTCCGCGGAGGGCCACCTCCAACGCCCCTCGCACGAGGACTTATGTGCAAGTCCGCCCCCTCTCCCTGGAGATCGACCGCGCTCGAGTCGGAGGACGGATCCCGACGGCAACAAGTATTATGCATAATTAGTGCATATAATTAAGATAAAATAAAAAAATTTTGTTACAAAATATGGGTGCATAAAATATACAGGGGAAGAGGTTGTCGAATACCTCAGCCTACATTAATGACAAGGACATTTATAGCAAAAAAAATTAAGTGATGATGGTTAGGAAAGATAGACCCAAATTTGTCATTGCTATTAAAAGAAGAAGAAGAAGAACAATAGAAGCTCAATCGAAGCCTTTACTCAATGAAGAGGCAAAACTCTCACTAGGGCTACAATTTATTTCTTTTGAAATTTTAATTTTTTAAAAAATCTTGAAAGGGTAATGATTCTCTATTTTCTATTCTCTTCCTCCTATTTGCTCTATTTTGGAACCGAACCCATTTGAAAAAAAAAAAAAAATCTCATCGGAAGCTAAGGCTAGAGTTTCTTGGGGACGGAAAAGGAAGGGGTCGAGATTAGGACTTAGGGTTTTGAGGAGCATTAAAATTAGGGCTCGAAAGAAGCTTGAAAAGGGATAATGTGTAAAGCCATCAAGTGTTCATTGGAAAAAAAATAAAGTTAACTAGGATATTCGGTTTACCCGATGAAATACCAAAAATAATCCTACTTTAAGGGATAGTACATATGATTTTAAAATGATGGAGGAATAATTTAGTAAGCCCCAATAATAATAATAATTAGTCTTGGACAATAGTTAAGGAAGATAAAGCGTCAGAGGGCCTAGAGGGTTTCTCGATCCGAGCAAAGCATGTCTCTTAGTTGGTCAATCCATCATCCTATACGAAAAGAAGATAACTGTAAAAGGTCCTAGAGTTTTTTTATGAACAAAGGCTAGAGTTTATTTTTCTTTAGGAAAACTCTTCGATGCTTAAGTAGGTGAGTAATAAGAGAGAGCTCAAAGCTCTATAAAGAAGCACTCTGATTTTAAATACCAAAGAAAAAGTTGTTCATCTCGATTACTTTTAAATATATTCAGAAGAAGTGCTTGAGCCAGAATCTCCTATTGGATGGCTCTGATAGATGTAATCTCTAGATAAAGTAGTAAATAAAGCCTTTTCTGGATTGAGAGGCAGAACCCATTTGGACTTATTTGCATTTCAAATAAGATAGGATCATAAATAGGTCATCACCTTTATCAACATAATGAGATACGTCATCCAAAAAGGTCAGCTATGTTACTTTCAATTGTAGTTATCCATCATACATTGTAGTTCAATTAGACTAATGAGTCAATTCTAGTCACACGTACATACTAGGTCAGCACAATCTATATTAATTGTACCCCACCTTTAGGAGTTGAGCTTAGGTCCATGCTCAAATTATGAAAATTGCTTAAACTTTCGTAGGGCTAATTTATCTCAAGCTTATCAACTTTTTTCTATGTGGTTAAGCTATTGTGTATCTTATCTTTGACCAAGCTTAATAGCTTAGCTTGTGTGCTCAAATCTTTGGCTCCTTTAGTCATGGTAGCTAATATAGGTTAGATAAATCAAAGTCTATCATTACGTAGCTTTTAGCTATTTTGAAAATACTATAGAACTTATAGATTAACTAAGGGATGACCAATTGCACTATGCAATAGCGACAAGCTAGGAGATTAGTTGGCCTGTCTAGTTTCCATATGCACAAACAAATCTCAAAGTTGGCACAAGTACCATCACTAAAGGGCATCTTTTGAAATTTTTAATATAAATGGTAGCTTTCTGGAGAATTGCTTCTTTAGTTAAAGGCGTTGTTGAATAAAGAGTTGCCATCATAACCCATTAATGGTTAGGTGCAACATGGAGACTCTTTACTAGTTATCATGTTTGTCAAGAGAAAGGGCAATTCATTTTCTGCATTACCTCCTCCTTCTCTCTCCTTTGGCTATATGGAGGGGGTTGAGATTGCAAAGTGCAGAGCTTATTTACTTTGCTACTCCTAATCTTTCCCTCTTTACTGCTAAGAAAAACTCTACCATTGTTCTCAAGTTGTAGCTCAACCAAAGTCCTCGACTTTTCTTTCACCTTTCCTTTGGAGTTCTTTCTTGGCATCCATATTTTAGGTGTATCCTTTCCTCTTTGGGTCAGTTAGGATGTCCATATGTCCTCCCTTAGCTTTGAAGGAAGTCCAATCCTTATTTATTGAGGAACCAAGTAGCCTTGATAAAGATAACCTGATAAGGATTTGTCAAGCGTACTTCATCCCCGATTCCTTTTAATTGATCATCCTAAGTTGGGAGGATAAGGCCTTTGTCTATGAAACAAATCGGCTCCAAATTTATAAGGATACTCCGAAGGCAAGGCTTAAGCTTCCAACTAATAATTCTATAGTCAACCTCTTGACCTTGTACATTATAGCTTTGATCCAACTTGTCTCAAATTCTTAGAGACTTGTTGTAAGGTTCATATCCTTGCTCTTTCTCAGTCCAATTTTACTTTGAGCTAAGCTTTGTTTAGGTTATTATTCACCTTAGTATTGTTGGACTTGGTGTGGTGCTCCCAAAGGCTCAGAAAAACATGAGAAAAGCTAAGATCCATGCTCCATGAGGCATTCATGGAGGCTCTAGAGTTTTTTGGGCTCTAGGTTATTTCAAGGCCCATGTTGGGCTATGGACTTTGAGGGGGTTAACTTGTATTGAGTTGGGTATGAGCCCAAGGGTTTTGAGATTGAGTCAAGTCCTGGGTATACATGGGCTTGGGGTGAACTTAATCTTATTGAGTTAGCCATTGAAAGTTTTTCTGAGTCGAGGCTAAGCCAGCTTGACCATAATTTAAACTCTAGATTCTAGGGCTTATGTAAGAAATATAAAGATTCTTTTCTTTCAAAAAAAAAGTTTCTCTCTCTTCCTCACCCTAACTATTGCCCATTCTCTCTAGAGGTGTCAGAAATCTTAGAGTGCCGCCTCTCTCTTCCCCCACACGCAGCTCTCTCTATGGTATTTTCTCTCTCTAGAATATTTTTATCTTTCTAGAATATGAAGGTAGCTCCCTCTCTCTCTTGCTTGCACTCTAAGCTTTCTCTATTTCATAGCACCATTTTCTCTCTCTAAGCAGGTGGGACATCATTTTTTCTCTTTAGCGCCACTTTTTCTCTCCTTCATGTTTCTCTCTCTAGTTAGGCATCCTCTCTTCCATCCACATGCCCTTTTCTCTTTTTAGAAGGTTAGGAGGCATGAGATCTGGTTGAATGCCACACACTCTCTCTCAAGCATCCTTTTCTCTCTCTAGATGTGTGCTCCTATTTTCTCTTTCTAAGCCTTCTCTTTCTTAAGAATTCTTTCTCTCTCTTGTATGGGACCTAGGTGGTTGCCCCTCTCTCTCTCTTGGATGCCAAAATTTGGTTCTGATATGAGAGTTTTCTGCAACAGTTGGCTCAAGCATCAACCAGCTTGTCGTAACAATTGGTTTCAGAGCTAATCCATTGCACAATAATTAATATCAGGGCTAGGTTCGCAAGAAGGAAGGAGAGCAAACCTGGGATTGAAGATCTTCAAGGGCTTAAAAATTTCAGCAAGGCTCCATCAAGGTATTTCTCGATCTTTCTAAAATTTTTGTTATATTTTTGGTGTTAGATCTAGCCATAGGTAGCAACATCAATATGGATTTTAAGAAATTTGATGGGAAGGAAGCTTTTCTATATAAAAAGTTTGGGTAGAGGATCTTCTGGTGCAGCATGAGTTACATCTAATTTTTGAAAGAATGCCTAGATGGAATATCAAACAGGTAATGGATGTCTTTGGAGAAATGGACGTATTCAACGATTAGAGGATGCTTGGCTAATTTGGCCCTCTATTCAGTACTGAAGAAGAATATCCCAAGGGACTTTGGTTGAAGTTACACGCTCTCTATGTTGGAAAGAGTATGTGCAATAAGTTGATGTTAAAGAAGCGCCTCTACAATTTTCAGACGACAGAAGGTGAAGATGTGGTGGCTTATATACAAGTGTTCAACTAGATCAGCAATGAATTGTTCAATGGTGGGGTGAAGATGGAAGAAGAAGACAAGTATTTACTGCTATTGTGTTCGTTGCCCTCTTCTTATGATCTGTTGGTCACAACATTGCTCTATGGGAAGGAGACTTTATATTATGAGGACATAGTCTCGGTACTATACACGAATGAGTAAAGAAAGAGGATGACCAATGAAAGAGTTCCATGGGAGGGTTTGTCTGTGGGGAAAAGGTCTGCAAGAGGTAGGGGCAGGAGCAAGCAAAGGGGACGGTCAAAGTCTAGGAAGCGTAAGAAATAAGCCAAGTGTTTCAAATGTGGTGAGGTTGGACATTATAAGAAGGATTGTCCTAAGTGAAAGAGCTAAAAGGAAGGAAAGGAAGGATCTGAATTATTAAGTATAGTTATTGATTAAGAGGTAGAGGATGACCTCTTGATGGTATCAGATGGCCACAGACACAGCATAGAGATGTGGACCCTTGACTTAGTCTGTTTGTATCACTGCACATCAAATCAGTCTTGGTTCAACACATACACCAAGGTCGATGAGCGAAGTGAGACTCTTGAAAATGATCACCCTTAATCAAGATGGCTGGTATTGGCACAATGAGGGTGAGGATGTTTGATGGGATAGTACGAATTCTTACAAATGTGAAGCATATTCCAGAGCTGAAGAAAATCTAGTGTCTTTGGGGTACCTGGAACGGAGTGGATATAGTTTCAGCAATCATGTCAAGAGTGAAGTTCTGAAGATCTTCAATGAAGCAATAGTGGTGATGAGAGGGAAAAGCTGGAGAAAAACCTCTACAGGATGGAGGGCTTTGTGATGACTGAAAGATCTAAGATAGCAACTATGGCACAGAATCCTTGAGATGTATGCAGGATATAGCACTACCATCTAGGCCACATGGGAGATAGAAGGTTGAAGGAACTGAGCAAGTGGAGGCTAATTCCAGATCTGAGTGGTGAAGACTTGGAGATTTATGGGTCATGTCAGATGAAAAAGTAGAAGAGAGTTCAGTTCACAATTAGCACAACCAAAAGTGTAGCACCCTTAGAATTGGTACACATAGAGGTATAGGGACCAGCCCTAGTTTAGTCAGAAATGGAGCAAGATACTTCTTGACCCTGATTGATGATTTCTAAAGGAAGGTTTGGGTCTACTTCATAAGGAATAAATCAGAAGTCTTCACCAGATTCAAAGTTTGGAAGGTTAAGGTGGAGAAGGAATAGTATAAAAGTGAAGTGTCTAAGGTCAGATAATGGTGGAGAGCATACCAGCAGGGAGTTTCATAGTTTTTGTAAGGAATGAGGCATCAAAAGGTACTTCTCAGTGAGAAAAATTCTTGGTAGAATGGGATAGCCGAGAGGATGAATAGGACACTTTTGGAAAAGGCAAAGTGCATGCGGCTGTAGAAAGGCTTCCTGAGGTGTTCTACATTGATGCAGTGGATACAGCCAGTTACTTGGTCAATCAATCATTGCACACCAAGTAAGATGAAGGTATTCCAGAGAAGTTATGGTCTAAAGGAAAACAAGCTTGAACCATCTGAAGGTGTTTGGGTGCATGGCATTTGTGCACGTTGGTGCTGAGAAGCGGAGCAAATTGGATGTTAGATCAAAGAAAACGATGTTTTTGGACTATCTGTATGGTATCAAGGGGTATCGGCTATGAAATCCCTTAGAGAAGAAGGTCGCCATCAGTGGAGATATGACCTTTGATAAGAATTCAATCCTCTAGCGGCGAGATGATATAAAAGCATAGCAAGAGTTACAGCAAGGTAGCGCTGGACAGATGACCTCCTATACAGTAGTACCACTTGCAAGTGGACCAAAAAGATTTTATATTCATGTAGAGCACTCTCCTAGGGTGTTTCCATAAGTGGAGAGGACTGACATGGAAGGCAAAAGCCAAAAAGTTCAGTAAGAGGCAGCTGAATGAAAGATTGATATTGGGATCACACTGCATAAGCCCAAAAAGAATGTGCGACTATCAGATTGATACGACTTCAAAGATTCGATATCATATTCCTTGGTGATAAGGAATGGAGATCCCTACACCTATGAGAAGGTCATGGAGAGCTAAGACAAAGATAGGTCAATCCAAGTAATGGATACGACCAAGGTACTGAGGCCTTGAAGCACCAAGGTGAAGATTGTTGGACTTGGTGTGGTACTCCTAAGGCCCAGAAGAATATGGGAAAGGCCAAAGTCCATGCTCCAAGAGACGTTCATGGAGGCTCTAGCGTTATTTTGGGCTCTAGGTTATCTTAAGGCCCATGTTGGGCTATGGGCTTTGAAGGGGCTAACTTATATTGGGCTGTGTGTGAGTCCAAAGATTTTGAGATTAAGTCGTCATGGGTGTACATGGGCTTGGGGTGAACTGAATCTCATTAGGTTAGCCATTAGAAGTTTTTCTGAGTTGGATTCAAGCCAGCTTGACCATGTATTTAAACCCTAAATCCTAATATTTATGTAAGAAATACAAAGATTATTTACCTTAGCCATTGCCCATTCTCTCTCTAAATGCATGGAAAACCTTAAAAAACTACCTCTCTCTTCCCCCACGTGCAGCTCTCTCTAGGGCATTTGCTCTTTCTAAGGCATTTTCTCTCTTAAAAAATGAAGGCTGCTCCCTCTCTCTTGCTTTTGCCCCAAGCTTTCTCTCTTTTCTAGCATTTTTTCTCTCTCTAAGCATGATGGAGCATCATTTTCTCTCTCACTAGCGCCACTTTCTTTCTTCTTCATGTTTCTCTCTCTAGTGGGCATCCTCTCTCCCATTCGCATGCCCTTTTTCCTCTCCAGAAGGTTAAAAGGCATGATATCTAGTGGAATGCCACTTTCTCTCTCTTAAGCATTCATTTCTTTCTCTAGACATGCACCCCTATTTTCTCTCTCTAGGCATCCTTTCTCTTGGATTCTTTCTCTCTTACGTGGGACCTAGGTGAATGCCCTTTCTCTTTCTTGGGTACCAAAATTTGGTTTATATCCAAGGATTTTCCGTAATAGTTGGTTCATGATCAACAGTTTGTCGCAATAATTGGTATCAAAGCTGATCTATTGCACAACAAGTATCACCCTAATGAGTAAGGTTGAAGGAGAATTTTTATAAGTAATTCCTCTTCTATCCATGGATGGAATCATCAATTTTTCTTCATTTTAGTGGATGAGAAATTTTAGCTATTTGACACAGCTTGGAAGTAGCCAAACCATCTTCCAAACCTTATTGAAAACATCCAAGCTACTAACAAAGGTAGCTCCAATTCAAGCTGGCTTGGTCCTAGCTCCTCAGGGTACTATTTGATGGGTAGAACTAACATACTTATTGCTTTTTCAAAAATAGTTTGTATTAAGGGTTTACAATAGGAACTCAAGTGCAAGAGGCAAGCAGCCAAAAGTTATTTGATAGCCCTTGCTGTGCTAGATAGGGGAGGCTCCTTTGCCACACCACAACCCTTAGAAGGAGGTTCCCCAACCCCACGAGGCTGACCACAGGGCCCCCTTTGAGCCTTCAAGAAAGTGCCTCTAAGAGTCCACAATGGGCTTTCAGCACCCCCAAAGCACTAAGCTATGGTGAAGGCACCTATGAGGTCCAAGATGATGGTGCACCAACTTACCACCTTGGAAGGAGAGGTCCCTAATGCAGACACTACAAAGGTCCCACTATCTGAGGCTCTAGTCTCTCCCATTGCAATTGGTCAAAGTAGTTGGGAGGTTCCTTCCATGGTCGAAGAGGGGCATGGAAGCAATGAATTTTTCCTTGCAGTGCCTTGAGCTTTATGCCCTCTCAAGGGTTGAGTTGGTTGGTCCCCTTACCCTCAATGGTGTATATCCCAAACTAGAGAGTTCATCGAGGTGACTCTATCAAAGAGGATCAGACTAGCATTCAGCTTCTCTATGGGATTTGCATGCCTGGGGATTCTAGTATAATCCTTGAGAAGTTGGATCGCAATTTGATTTGTGATTTTTCTTAGCTCTTGCTTAAGGTAACTTCTAGTATCCCTTCCTCTTTTCCTAAATTTTTTCAACTTGGCTTGACCAACCTTTTCATTGGTCATCAATATATCGAGCCTTCACCATTTCTACGCTTTGATGGAGTGGTTAAATGAGTGCAACAAACTAAGTTGAGGAGATATCTACTATTGTGGATTGTAAAGAGATTGAGTTGATTCTAAGCTAGGCTCAAGAGCAAGATGTAGAGTAGTGGATTCTCAATGAGTTTGCCCTTCATCATCAATTGGAGCATTGAGTGTCTGAGCTACTAAGAGAGATCGAGAAGATGGATCGGTGGATCACCTGAATCATAGAGCTAGAGCTAGCAACAGATAAGGAGAGGAAGAGGTTAGTCAACCTGATGAAGTTATGGGACAATTTCTAGTCTAAGTTGTCCTAGGCCTTAAGTCAAATCTTGGCTCAATTCTGAGAATCGACCAATTTTCAACTTAAGATGAAAAACTATGCCTCTGAATCTTTCCTAGTAGGGTTCAAGGCATGCAAGAAGGAAGTCCATGCGACCTATCTTGATGTCGATATGGACCAATTCAACTCGGGTAAAGCCGGGTAGCCTTGGCTTTAGCTGAGGGAGAGGTAGCTAAGCAGGGTGCTCCTAATGAAGAGGAGGCCAAGAACGTTCTAGCCAAGGATCCTCTTGTGCCTATTAAGGATGATCTCCTTCTAGCTAAGGATCCTCCGATGCCTATCAAGAATGCTCTCTTTCTAGCCAAGGGAGGCTTGCAATCCCTGAGTTTGTAGAGATTAGCTAAGGATCCTCTTGTGCCTATCAAGGATGCTCTCCTTCTAGTCAAGGGAGGCTTGCAATCCCTGAGTTTGTGGAGATTCCTTCTTCGGATGATGAGGAGAGAGAGAGGATAGAGTGGTGTTGCTCATTCCTGACATTCCTAATTTGCTACACTTGTAATTTTACCTTTTTTTAACTCATCTTTGATTGATTTTGTGAAAAGTTGATGTAATCAGTCTCAGGCTGAAATTTTGTAACAAACTTTATCAATGAAGCATGAACCTTTTTTGTACTATAATTGTCCTTCTCTCTTTTTCTTCTTCTTTTTGTTATGACCAATCCTTTGATAGGTCAATTGCTTAAATCTATTGACTACTAAGGTATTATAACTCCTTCTCAAGTCAGACTTAGGTTTACCTTTTATGCCAACTCTTTCAGGATTTTTTTTAAATTATTTAACCAACCTTTGGTTTGTTCAACCAATTGTGATATGATAGCTTTCTATCTCAACCAACCCTCTTCATAAATATTTGTAGAAATTTTTTCAAGTTCTATAGACCGATTTCTAAGACATAGGACTTGTGTTGATCCAAGTCAACTCTGAGAGTAATTAGGATACTCTCTTAATGCTTGTTGGGGTTGATGCTCAAAATGTGCATTTTAGGGTGTCCAATGACTAAGCTTAATCTAACTGTAGCTGGTCTATCTTTTAGGATGTTTTCCATAGCCTTCAACCAACTTGCCCAAGGGATGCTAGTTAGACTCGATATATTCTATCTTCATAGAATTTTTATAGCCACTTGCCAAGTGATTAGATCAAATGTTGCCACTCTTCCATAAAGCTAACATTGTTAGGACTTAGGCCTAGTTTTATGTAACTATCTTGTGTTCAGTCAAGTTGAAAGTGGGACTTATAGATCTGCCTTACACAATCAGTCTTTATTCAATCAAGCTAAAATTAAAAGTTTGGTTAATCTTATGTAACCAACCTTTTCTCAATCAACTAAAATTGGAGTTTAGGTCGGTCTTTATACAATTGACCTTTGTTCAACTGGATTGAAATGGGATCAAGTTTGAAAAGAAAACTAAAGCTCTCTTATTATTTTTACAAAAAGAACTTCAAGATGTATGAACTACAAAATGAGAGCTATTAGTAATAAAACTTTAAATTTTTCAAAATTCCAAGTGTGGAAAATTGGTCTACCATCGAGCCTTTCTAATTGGTTGGCTCCTAGTTGAGCTATCTCTACTATATGATACAAATCCTTTCAGTTCGGTATAGCTTTGTTTGTTGGTTTAGCCTAACAATGCAGTCTTCCTCAACATGAGCTCTCTAGGTCTAAATTGGCATCTTTTAACCCTTGGGTCATAGTACTTAGCCATTTTCTACTAATAGGATGCCATTTAGACTTGTAACCTTTCTTAGTCTTCTTTGATGAAGTTAAGATTGGCCCTAAGGTTGTTAGTGTTCTCTTATTCTTGAAACCCATTGGTACAATAGCTTGGCATTTCGATCTCCATTAGGACGATGACCTTGGTTCCAAAGACTAAGTTGAATGGCATTTCTTTGGTAGGTACTTGGCTCATAGTCCGATATGCCTACATAATAGTAAAGAGCTCATTTGCCCAATGGTCTTTAGCTTGGTCAAGCCAAATCATTAAAGCTTATAGAATGGTATGGTTTGTCACCTCAATCTACCCATTAGTTTAGGGATGAGCCATCAAAGAGGATTGATGGTTATGTTTAGCTCCTAATAGAACTTCTCAAATTGAGCATTATCAAATTGCTTGCCATTGTTGGTGATAAGGACTTTTGATATCCGATCAGCAAATAATTGATTTCCAAAAGTCTTGAATATTTTGCTCAATAATTCGGGCTAACGATTCAAATTCAATTTATTGGTAAAGTAGTTGATTGCTACTATAAGGAACTTCCTTTGAGCTATGAAAATGGCATGATGATGTCCACTGCTTATCATGCAAATGGCCAAGGACTGTTGATCGACGAAAGTTTAGTTGTAGGTCGATGCAGTATAAATGAATGTTTTTGGCATTGCTTGCACCATTGTGTAAACTAAGTCATATCCTCATTTAAGGTCGGCTAGTAATATCCCTAACGAAGTACCTTATAAGCTAGTGCTCTGCCCCTAAGTGGTTGTCACACATGTCGTCATGAATTTCTCAGAGAACGTAATCGGCTTTTGCTAGCCTAAGGCATCTCAAGTATGATAAAGTGAAAGATATCTTGTAAAGTATGCCATAGAAGTAGTCCCTTTGAATAAAATTGGGTAGCACTTTGAATAATCTTCTCATTCTTGCTCTATAGAAGTAGTCCCTCTTTGAGGTAGGCTTTGTTGGATCTGGTGTGGTGCTTTCAAGGCCCAGAAGAACATGGGAAGGCTAAGGTCCACACTTCATAAGGCGTCATGAAGGGTTCTAAAGTCAGTTTGGGCACATAGACCCACTTACATCCTACTACAAATTTTTTTGAAGACAAGTCAACTAAACCCAAGTACAAGACTTTCCTAAAGCCTGTAATTTATCACAATCATAGTTTATTGCCAAAGAGGATCCGTTTTGAGCCTTATGAAAACTATGAGGCTCATATAAATGAGCCTTGGTGGAGTAACAATGAAAATCGCATAAATGAATAGAAGGTTCGCATGCCCTCATAGAATGACAAAGAGGAGAAACATTAGAAGATTGAAAGAACTCAAGAGACATACTAAAAGCACACTACAAGAAAAACGGTCATTTGCGAGGGATTTTGCGAGGGAAAAAGGAAAAAATCCGTCGGAAATTTATATTTCCGACGGATTTCGATGGATAAATGGTCGTCGGAAAAACCCTCCTCGGAAAAATTTTTTGAGGAATTTTTCCGAGGGAATTTATTTCCGAGAGATTTTCGACGGAATTTATCCCTTGGAAATTTCCGATGGATTTTTTGGACAAGGAAAATTTTCGAGGGATTTTTTGGGATTTTCTGAGGAAAAATTCCGAGGGATTTTCCGAGGGATCATTTTCAAGGGATTTTTCGAGGGAAATTTTTGAGGGATTTGCCGAGGGAACTTTTTCGAGGGATTTACCGAGGAAAAAATTCAAGGGATTTTCCGAGGGATAATTTTCAAGGCAAATTTACCGAGGGATTTTCCGAGGGTTATTTACCGAGGGATTTTCCGAGGAAACATTTCGAGGGATTTTCCGAAGGAACATTTTTGAGGGATTTTCGAGGGATTTTGCGAGGGATTTCCAAGGGATATTTTAAAATTTTTAAATAGCTTTTCTTTATTTTCAAAAAATTATCCCTTGCTAAATAAATATTCGAAAGAAAAATCCCTCGCAAAATGGGCTTTTTTTAAATACACCTGATTATATATACAAATTATCTATAAGTTTCATCATATCCAAGGGTTCATAACAAACTCATAACAAGCTCAAAAAAGTTTATAGCAAGTTCATCATCATATCCAAGTTCATAACAAACAGTTCAACAAAGTTGTACAAGTGTATCATATCCAAAGTTTTATAACAAACAAAAAAGTATCACAAACAAGTATCATTCCAATTATAGAAAAAAAATTATAAATCCTCCTCATGATCATCATCATCATCATCGGCATTATCACAATCACCATCATTTGCAGAGGTAGCAGCTGGAGATGGTGCTGAAACTGTAGATGGACTAACCTGCATCTTTTCCATCATAAGATGCATAAACTTCTCGGTACGGGAAATCCGGGCAGATAGCTCATTGTTTTGGGCAGCTAACTCCTCATTTTGGGCAGCTAACTCCTCATTTCGGGCTGATACAGTCTCAAACATATTATAAATCCTCTCTCGCTCCTGAATCCACTCAGAAACTCGTGAGGATGTGCAGCTAGAAGATGAGGAGCCTGTCAGCAAACTAGCCTGGGATCCAAGTCCATAAATCCGTCCCTTATTTACTCCAACTGTCTCTTTCCATACATGCATCATAGAGGGCTGAGGCTGCTGCTGTGATGATTCCGCACCATCCTCTCCAGTTGAGCTTTGACTTGATTCCACCTCTTGCCACTTCTGTATAAAATTAGTCTGTAAAAGATATTAGATGCAATTAGTTAAACATACAAATAGTATAAATATATGAATTAAAGTAGAGTTTTTTAAATACTTACATGTGATGTCTCTGCCTTTTTATTTACCCACTGATTGCCATCCTTTTTCTTTTGATGGGTATATCTGAAGAGCTCATCTAATGTAGGTGCTCGATTCATTTTCTGTGTCTGAATTTCATAATATAAACAGCATTATCAATTTTTTTTAAAAAATTATATGAAATAAGAACATCATATATGTAAAGAAAATGATATATGTATAAAAAATAAGGATAAATACAAATATATATGGCTTGACTTATGAACATCTGAATTATGAAATAAAAAATTTTAAGTGCCTTTTTCTTTCTTTTGAATGATCGATAGCATGTCAAGAATCTCGATACACATACATATGGGCATGAAAAACTGGATGACAGGATATCTGTTCAAGGGCTGAAAACAAACAGGAAGTGATCCAAACCTATCTATTTTCATTTTTGAAATTTGCTAGATATGAAAATATATATGTACATCAATGTCACATATGACAGCATCCAACAAAGACAACAGAAAATAATGTTCAGATGAATGCCTGGTAAATAAGCAGAATAAGTATATCTTGCGACGTGCAGGAGTTACATTAGAAAACATTTCATGAGGTTTCAATAAGTAGAGGGACTTATACTCATCAAATGCATTGCACATTAGCCCATGACAAAGTATTCCAGGTTCTTATACTCCAATATGATCTAATATTGTCAAAATAAAAAATTTCCTTGCTATGCCAAAGTAAATGGGTTAACTTACTCCTAACACACTTAGACTGGAATAAACTAATCCATCTTACAGAATGGAAAAGTTTACATTGGATTCAATGGAAGCAGTACCATCCACTTGGCCCTCAAAATAATTAGTTATTTTACTATCATGTACGTTAAATTGGAATAAATGGGTTAGAAGGGGTCTTTACTCTATTAAGCCCTCCATTAACCCTGAACCAAATGCAACATTAAGATCTACAGAAGATATATATCTGGGGATGAAAAGATCCATATAGCTCATTACAAATACAATGGAGATCTCTCTACTTCGAAAACCTATTCCAACTTATATTATTTATTCATAAGTTGAAAAAATGAAGGAAAAATAAATTATTATGCATACCAATCTTGTCGCATGGTCATTAATGCTAATAGAACCACCAGTGTGAAGTGGGAAGCCCAATCCACCGCAATCGGATGCACGATTCTTCTTGTTCTTCTGACTTCTGGCTTTGAACTCATCACTATCCCAATATTTCCATAGCTCGTGCCATACACCCTCTCCAATCCAATCCGGCTTGTGGTCACGATTTTCACGAGCTTCGTTAAAAATGTCTGCAAGACGACTTGAACCACGACGTTCCCAATTCCTTCGAATATAGTGCTCATCCTCTGGATTCCATTGAAATTTTTTCTAAAAAAAGGAAAAAAAATCAATATCAACAAAATGCATAGATACTTTAAATCAAGTAAAAATATATAAAAATACTTGATAAACTTAAAAATATTGTTACCTCAAACTCACGAAACCACATATCTCGTGTCCTTTTTGGAATCTTCTTCCATGAAGAGTAAGGACCGTCATACTTGCTCTTAAGGATTTCAACCAAAGCATGGGTCACCATGTGGTCGTCATTGAAACTGTACATATTAAAAATAATCAAACAATCACATATATTCATTTTAATGAAATAAAATAGTATAATGATCTAAATGCTATATAGTTTTACCCATAGCCACTTGGAATTAATGATGCCCTCTCTGATGTTTGTGTGTGCAAGCCCTCCTGGCTAGAAGTTGTGGTAGAAGTATGCATAGGTTGGACTGGCGGTGATTGCCCAGGTGGCACCACAGTATGAGAAGAGGAAGGGCTGTAAGTAGGGCTAGGTGTGTGTGGTATGGTATTTGGGTATGAAAAATAAAGTGATGGTGGCATAGTAGAGGAAGAGGGTGGGGCAGTGAAAGTGGTGGGAATGAAAGGTGGAATGGAACCAGGTGGTTGAGTAGTAAAAGTCTCTGAGATCATAGTAGGGAGATGTGGTGGAATAGAAGGAGAAGGAGATGGCATAGTAGAGAAATGTGGTGGAATAGGAGGGAAAGGAGTTGGCATGGTTGAAGAGGGTGGTGTAATGGGAGAGGAAGATGGTGTGACAGTAACAGAAGGTGGCGAGTGAAGCATCTGGGGGGCTATGGTGGTTGAGGGTACTATTAAATTTGTGGTGGATGTGGTGGTTGTGGTGGTTGCGCGAGTCTTCTTTAACCGAGTAGTAGATAACTTTCCTTTCCCCTTCCCAACTCGATCTGAAGATGACATCTATAGATGCACAATAATGTAAATATAAAACAAAACAAATTTCAAGATATTAAATAAACATATATATAAACAAGTTATCATCTATTGACAAAAAAAGTAAAGAAATTACGTAGAAGCTATTGACAAAATAAGTTATCATCTATTCTCGATCTGAATCATCTTCATTAGTCAAATATTCTTCTTCTTCCTCTTCTTCCTCTCCTTCAACTTCTTCTTCATCTTCTTTTTCTTCATTATCAATGGTGCCTTCAAGATATGCATCAACCTCCTCAAATAATCCTTCACTATCTCGTAAATTTTCAATGGCCTCATTATCATTTATTGCATTGACTCGAGACATTTCCTCATCTTGAAAAGCAGGCTCCAAAGTGTGGTCATTATCTACTCGACCTCTCGGTCTTGTCTTGATCACCACCCACCACTCTACCTTATCTCTTATCCTCCCAGGATAAGGTACATAATATACTTGCACCACATGTTGGGGAAGAATGAATGGATCAAACTTTGCATACCTTCTATGATGTCGAATCTCAATAATATCATATTGTTTGTGCACTTTCATCCCCCGATTTATGATAGGATCAAACCATTCACAATAAAATAGCATCACTGTTTTATCACCTTGTCCTGGGTACTGTAACTCCACCACTTCCTTAAGAATACCATAGAAGTCACTTTCATTATCACCATGTCCTCTGCTCTTAACACATACTCCACTATTGATTGTTTTTTTGCCCTCACTATATGCATGTGTGTGGAATTTGAATCCACCAATGAAATACATGGGCCATGTTTTTACTACTCTCATAGGACCCCAGGCTAAGTCATTCAGGTGTTGATTTTGTATCATACTACATGGATTGTGCACCTAATCATAAATTACAAAAACAATGTATTAGACTTATGTTTCATATGAACAAATAATTTCAATTTGCATAACAGTTTAAAGCTTACATAATCTTTGAACCATGATACAAATGAAGCCTCAATCAATGCATCTATCTGAGAATCACTAAGACATCCAGGTGTGGAATCACGCACATACTGCACAAACATACTAAAATACCATAAAATATTAGTTTTATTGGATTCATTGACTGAGTATAAAGTTTTTATGGAGTTAAGGAGGATGTGACACTTACTCCAGATATGGCTTCACTTCATCACAATTTAATAATATATGTAATGTTGCAACAGTAAGCTCTGCATCAGTCAAATATCGTGTTCTACATTGACCAGATGGGTGGCCAAACTGACTGAATATTGAAAGAGTTGGTTGGCGCCTTATTTCATACTCTTCCCTACCATCATTTCGATTAGCTCCAATGCCCATAGCATGTATGTGAGGCTCAAAATAATACGAACAGAAGTAAGAAGTCTCTTGTGCTAAGTATGCCTCACATATGGAGCCTTCAACGCGAGCTTTATTTTTGACCATTTTTTTCAACTTATTAAGGAACCTAAGAACATAGCATTGTATGTTAGCACATGTGATATATGAGAGATTATGTGGATAAAGATTTGAAACAAATATAGAAATATTATTCTTTACCTCTCAAAGGGATACATCCATCTGTATTGAATGGGTCCACCTACTCGTGCTTCATATGGTAGGTGAATAGGTAAATGTTCCATTGAGTCAAAGAAACTAGGTGGAAATATACGTTCCAACTTACATAAGATGATAGGGATATTGTGTTCCATTTGTACCAAATCCTTCACCCGCAGCACAGTTGAGCATAAGTCTCTAAAGAATATACTCAACTCAGTAAGAGGCTTCCATATTGGTTCCGGTAATGCAATAAATGCAATAGGCAACAAACGTTCCATAAATACATGACAATCATGACTCTTCATACCACATAACTTGCCTTCATTCATATCTACACATCTACCTAGATTTGAAGCATATCCATCGGGCATTTTCAACCCTCTTATCCATTCACAAACAACTCTTTTTTGGTCTAGTGTAAAGCTAAAATTTGCTTTTGGTTTCACCACCTTTCCATTAGGTAACTCATAGAGTTCCAAATCTCGCCGACTACAATACTCTTTCAAATCCATTCTTGCTTTAACATTATCCTTTGTTTTCTTTTTTACATCCATTACAGTGTTGAAAATATTATCAAACACATTTTTTTCTATATGCATGACATCTAAATTGTGTCGGATTAAATTCGTCTTCCAATATGGTAATTCCCAAAATATGCTATGTTTTGTCCAATTATGACTTTCTCCATATCCACTAAATTTACAAGGACCTGTTTCAGTTATTTTGGGATATCCACAAACTTTTTCCCATACTTGGTCACCTGTTAATCTGAGAGGAGGCTCCGATCTATCAATTTTATTTTTCGGAAGGCATTCTTATTTCTTCTAAACACATGATCAAAAGGCAAGAACTGACGATGACAATCAAACCATGTATTTTTACCCCCATGCTCCAAGCGAAAAGCCTTTGTTCTCTCCATACAATACGGACATGCTAATTTT
>UESW01004711.1:0-194197 GCA_900491605.1 Calamus simplicifolius | reverse complement strand
GACGGAGAAGAGGGAGGAAGGTCTCACGGCTCAGACGGAGAAGAGGGAGGAAGGTCTCACGGCTCAGACGGAGAAGAGGGAGGAAGGTCGACGGTCACGACTCGGATGGAGAAGAGAGAGAATGCCAAATTAATGCGCGCGGTGGGAATCATAATACATTAAAAATCATAATACATTAAAAATCATATTGATTGACTAGATATGAATATTTGTATTATGAATTGATGTATCTAAAACTTATTTGTGAAAGTTTATGGATCTTGTGATATTATTGTATGATTTAAAAATTAATTTGAAATTGAGGCATGTGGTACTCTCTCAAGTCTAACTATAATTAAGATATAGCCATTGGAATATTAGACCAATGACTATGTGTATTCATGAATAAATTCTTTTCAAGACAAGTTCATCGATGCTTACTACTAGCACACATCAATGTGTTTTCACACATGTGTTTTCACACATCAAAAAAATATGTTTCCTTTTAGGTTGAACCAGTGAGGTGATCATGGGCAAATATATGTGTATCAACATGTTATTCACTCAAAATTATGTTTCCTTTCCAACTAAGCTAGTGAAGTCATTATTGACACATATATGCATAAAGGCATCTCATGTTTGTAGGAGCAATTTTTCTTTCAAGCCTAGATAGTAATGCAATCACTAGCTACAATTTTGCGAGGGATTTGCTGAAGGATTTTTTTTTATTAATGAGTTATTAATAAAATTTTTTGATGAAAACAATCTCTCGCAAAATCCCTCGCAAAATTAATTTCAAGAGATTTTCCAAGGGATTTTTTGATGATTTTCCAAGGGATTTTATTATAGATGCAAAATCATCAAAAAAATCCCTCGGAAAATCCCTCGAAAATTAATTTTGTGAGGGATTTTCCGAGGGATTTGTTTTCATCAAAATTTTTATTAATAACTCATTAATGAAAAAAAATCCCTCGGAAAATCCCTTGCAAAATTAATTTTTGAGGGATTTTCCGAGGGTATTTTTTTATCAAAATTTTTTTACAAAGAACCCATTTTTGTTAGAAATATCCATCGGAAAATCCCTCGCAAAATAATCAAACAATCCCTTGGAATATCCCTCGAAAATTAATTTTGCGAGGGATTTTCTGAGGGATTCATTTTCATCAAAAATTTTATTAATAACTCATTAATAAAAAACATCCCTCGAAAAATCCCTCGCAAAATTAATTTTCGAGGGATTTTTCGAGGGTATTTTTTTATCAAAATTTTTTACAAAGAACCCATTTTTGTTAGAAATATCCATCGGAAAATCCCTCGTAAAATAATCAAAAAAATCCCTCGGCAAATCCCTCGGAAATTAATTTTGCGAGGGATTTTCCGAGGGATTTGTTTTCATCAAAAATTTTATTAATAACTCATTATGAAAAAAAATCTCTCGAAAAATCCCTCGCAAAATTAATTTCCGAGGATTTTCTAAGGGTATTTTTTTATCAAATTTTTTTTACAAAGAACCCATTTTTGTTAGAAATGTCCATCAGAAAATCCCTCGCAAAATAATCAAACAATCCCTCGGAAAATCCCTCGAAATTAATTTTGCGAGGGATTTTCCGAGGGATTCATTTTCATCAAAAATTTTATTAATAACTCATTAATGAAAAAACATCCCTCGGAAAATCCCTCGCAAAATTAATTTTCGAGGGATTTTCTGAGGGTATTTTTTATCAAAATTTTTTTACAAAGAACCCATTTTGTTAGAAATATTCATCGGAAAATCCCTCACAAAATAATCAAAAAAATCTCTCGGCAAATCCCTCGGAAATTAATTTTGCGAGGGATTTTTGAGGGATTTGTTTTCATCAAAAATTTTATTAATAACTCATTAATGAAAAAAAAATCCCTCAAAAAATTCCTCGCAAAATTAATTTCTGAGGGATTTGCCGAGGGATTTTTTTATCAAAATTTTTTTACAAAGAACCCATTTTTGTTAGAAATATCCATCGGAAAATCCCTCGCAAAATAATCAAACAATCCCTCGGAATATCCCTCGGAAATTAATTTGCGAGGGATTTTCTGAGGGATTCGTTTTCATAAAAATTTTATTAATAACTCATTAATGAAAAAAAATCCCTTGGAAAATCCCTCGCAAAATTAATTTCCGAGGAATTTTCCGAGGGTATTTTTTTATCAAAATTTTTTACAAAAAACCCATTTTTGTTAGAAATATTCATCGAAAAATCCCTCGCAAAATAATCAAACAATCCCTCGGAAAATCCCTCGGAAATTAATATTGCGAGGGATTTTCCGAGGGATTTGTTTTCATCAAAAATTTTATTAATAACTCATTAATGAAAAAACATTCCTCGGAAAATCCCTCGCAAAATTAATTTCCGAGGAATTTTTCGAGGGTGTTTTTTTATCAAAATTTTTTTACAAAGAACCCATTTTTGTTAGAAATATCCATTGGAAAATCCCTCGCAAATTTATTTTGCGATGGATTTTGCGAGAAAATATTTTTATCGGAATATTTTATAGTTTATATTTTTTTATCGAAAAATCCCTCAGAATTGCGAGGAATTTATTCCTTCGGAAAAATCCCTCGGTAAATCACACTTTTCTAGTAGTGACAGTAGCCATATATGGAGGATCAGTAGATGAAACAAGTACTTGAAGGCTAGTCAAAGGTGGAGTCATTGGAAGCTCACTAGAGGGATCATTGGGAAATAACTCTACAGTAGGATTAGTATAGAAGGTAGGTGGAGAAGAACCAATGTGAAACTTAGATAGTGTTGAGAACATCTTGTGTTTCTAGAAGGCAACATGTCTGAAAATTTTGAGATGTTTAGAGATAGGATTCCAATATCTGTAGCCCTTATGTTCCATCTTATAACCTAAAAAACAACATTATTGAGCATGATGTTCAAGTTTGATGCGTTTAGAAGGCAGAAGAAAAACAAAACAAATACAGCCAAAAACTTTGAGAGAAGCATAATTATTAGAAGTACCATAGAGATGTTCATTTGGAGTTTAATTATGAATTATGGGTAAAGGAACCTGATTAATGTTATAGATAGCTTTAAGAGTAGCCTTATCCCAAAAGTGATCAAGACATCCTGTAGAAATAAGTAAGCATTAATGGTGTTAAAGATATATCCATGCTTTCATTCAACTTGACCATTTTGTTGAGAGGTACAAAGATAGAAATGCTAAAAATTTATCATGTTCTTTCAAAAAATTAAGATGATTTTTTTTCTCGATATTCCATGGAATTATTAGTACGAAGAACTTTTATTTTTTGGGAAAACTAAATGGTGACCACCATAGCAAAAGTAGTATAGAGAGGAGGCAATATAGATCTATGGTGTAAAAAATAAATCCTAGTAAATCATGATTGTAAAAAATAAATCCTAGTAAATAGAAGTGGCTGTATTTTTAAAAAATATTTTTGAACTTAAAATCACGTGAAGAAAGGTCGTGCGAAAAAGGAAGAAGGTGAATCCACGAGTTTCAGGCATTTTGAGAAAGGGGGGATAAAATCCAAAAATGTCTGAGATGAATCCAAAGAAAATGTTGCTCTAACGTTTTTCATATTCATTCAAACTTTAGGATCGTTTCGAAAAAGTATTTTAAAAAAATGATCCAACCAAATGTTTTCTATACTATGCTTTTGAGGATAAGGAGGGATATCCCTCTTATATTCCCCTTTATCCCCAAAAGCTATAATTAGGGAGATAATTCTGAAAAAGTTTAACTATAGGGGATAACCCATGTTGGTTATCCCCTAAACTTATTCCCTAGTGACCCCAGGAATAACTAGAGTTATCCTTTGATGGCAAATCTGTTATTTAAAAAAGATGATTATTCCTTGAGCTATTCCCTGGATAAATGCTATCTATACACTTATCCATGAATAGCTTTTTATGAATCAAACACTACCTTAGAATCCTAATCTACAATCATGGCTCGTTGAAATAAAAGAACTGGACCCACAAAATCCCAAAGTCACGTCCGAGATTCAATAGCGAACTCTGACAAGAGCCGAAGGCCCGCCTCTCCGCCACACTCCCATATACTCGACGAAGCCCAAGGAGCTAAGGTTCTCCCACCGCTGCTACAAGATCGGTGGCACTTCCACAAGGACACCGGTGGAGCCTTCCACAAAACCCCACTGGACTAGTAGCTCACCTAAAACAAAGGGCCCCCTGTCGGCGGGCAATTGACCACCCAATGCGCATGGCAGAGTCCTCACGCTTGCCAGCAATCGACCATTGAAACAAAGGGGAAAGGTTTTCGTCCTCCCTTGTCAGGCCGCCTCTCCGATCATCGGCCACCTGGCCGACTTCCTAACTGAAGTCTCTCGGCCCTAAGCAGCGGCCTACCGGCTGGGTTAAAACAGAGCACGGAAGTCTCAAAGCCCATTTGAGTAGCATATAAAACATATTTAATTTAAAATTTTAAATAAAAATTAATTAATAATAAATAAATTTAAGTTTACACATATAATACTTTTTTTTCTTTCTATTCTTAGAGTATTATAATATATATCTTCCTTTTATAAGGCGATGTCCCATTATATGCCACAAATTAACCAAAATTTATCCAAGTCAAATTATTGGTATTGTAAGGATAGCTTCATGCTATGATAAAACTTTATCATCGTTCTATAGGTAGTTGTTCTTTCTTTATACTCATCAACTTTTACACATTTAGATCAATTCTGATACCATTTGTAATGCCTCAAGCTTATTTGCTAGCCTAATTAACTTTATTAGTAAGCTGAAATCATGTGGGTCAAAAATTTGAATGTAAGTTAATTGGTAGCAAGTGAATTTGAGTTATAAGTATATAACATTTTTACCCTTTTCATCCCAGTTAATATAAAATTATTCTTAGAGTACTATTACACCTAAAATTCTATTAACACCTAAAACCCCATTTGGATGCTTGGATATCACACAGTCAACTTAGAATCCTCCAGCAAATTATTTGCACCGAACTCCCAATTAAAGTGCACTGGCATCAAGCCTGTCCTTGGATGGGTCCATCTGCCCCATCATTGGCATCCGGACATCTTTTAGAGCATCATCTACCCCTGGCCATCCTCACATTTACCTACATAAGCAAAACTTAAAGAAGGCGTACATCCCGCTAGTCTCAATTCAAAACCCAACGTATTCAACTTGTTCCAATATATCAGAGAAGACAACGCAAATAACAAATCAAAGTGGAAAATATCAACCTAAAAGAGGGACATTTTTTTTTTCTATTATTTGTCTGAAATTAGAAAGGGCGTACGTACGTATCTCACAAATAAAAAGAGAATATCAAATTTTCTTGTACGTTCTCCACCCCAACCTAAGTTTTCACGATCAAACGATCAACTTTTCAAAACCGTATCCAAAGTTGAAGAAACCATGGCATCGTTAACCAATTCAAATAAATGCCAACTCCGACCACCAACAGACGTCGTAAAAAGTTTGATCTTTTCGTCCCCTCCCACTTCCCTGAAACCTTGCCGCCCAACCCGAAAAGCTAAACTTCGGTTGATTTCCAGCTCAAATCAAGCTACGGTCGAGCTCATTCATGCCTGCAGCTCACCCTGAGCACGCGGCCCACTCGAATTTAATCCGACTCCTAAGGCCAGCACCTAGGTTGACAACTCGCGATGGTTTGAAAACATGGCGCTCTACGATCGTGACCGCGATCCTCGATCTACCGGTTGTCAGCGCCACGACGCCGCGAGACGACGATCGCGCGCGGCCGGCCGGGACTCGAAAAGGAGGAGGAAAGGGAGAAAGAAAGGTAGGGTTTTGGAGCGGACGACCTGGAGATCGAGAAGAGATCCGAAGGGCTAACTCCGGCGATTCTCCGACCTACATCGCCGCTGCCGGGGAGTGAGGGTGGCAAGGGACCCACGATGGCCAAGGCCAAGGAGGCGGCCGAACCTGGAACGAAACACGGCCTACGTTAGAAGCGATCGTCGCCGTAGAATTTCGGGTTCGGATTTCCTCGTTCGGGGAGGAGGGTGATCTGATGCTCGTCCAATCGAACGGCTCTCATCGGATTCAGATTGTTCCTGGATGAATCTGAGCTATCCAATTAGCCGTGCGACATGAAATTCTACGGGCCGGCAAATCTCGAGGCAGCCCGGCCCGAAGTTTTGCTGGCTTGAAACTAAAAATAGATTCAATCAAAAATCAAATCGATTCCTTTTTTTTTTTTTAAAGAAAAATCTGGCCTGACCCTATATATATTATTTATTCTCATGACGTATTTATTTGGAAATGGATGACAGCAAGATTAGTTTGATGCATTTTGGGAGTCTAGAAATGACGAGTTAGCACAATTAGAAATGAAATCAAGCTTGTTCAAATAAAAATAAAATAAAATAAAATATGCTTTTGGTTCTCAAACTTTCACTTAAAATTTATTTCAATCCTTAAACTTTTAATTATTATAATATACTTTCTTATATTTTAAAAATTTTGCATTCATGGAATCAGCTAAAATTAATATAATAGTTAATGTTTCATCTTAAAAGGAAATATGTGGAAGCTTTGTTCTCTAACATATCGACTATTTCATTAATTTTAACTAATTTTATGTAATAAAATATTAACAATATAATATTCTTGAGGAATTAAACTATAACAATTAAAAGTTTAAGAAATAAAATAAATTTTAAATAAAAGTTTGAGGATCAAAAAGCATATTTTGCCAAAAACAGAAATTCAGGGTTGATGTCGTGTTTAAGGTTGGCCTATTTAGATTAGGCAAAGTTTGGCTAAAAAAGTCTAGATTAGATGGTTAAGCTAGATTAAACCATGATATGAGCATTGGGCCTAGTTATTACTAATTTTTTTATTAAAAAATATGTGCTAAGCAAAGAAAAATCCAATTTTAGATTTCTTTTCCCTTTTTAGAATTTTGACACACATGCAAGCCTTCCTCTCACCAATCAGCTCCCAAAACAATCCTTTTCTCTCTAAAAAGATGTAAAGCATCTAAGTTTCAGTGATTGGAGCAAAATAATCTCGTTCTTCAACTAATATCGATCTATTTAACGATAATTATAGTCTTAATTTTTTATTAGTAATTTAAATTTTTTTGATTGGAAAAGCAGCGGTCATTCTTTGAGGCAGATATTGTTGAAGTCAATAAAGTTTATATACATCCATCATTTATTATTGACGTTCTTTATTAAAACTATATTAGTTAGCCACTTTCGATAATCTATTGGAAAAGGAGCAGTCATTTAAGGAGTTCGCTTGCCTTCTTTGGATAACCTTCTGTCTCTCCAAGGCAAAAGTCATTTTTTTGTATTGTGTAGGTTTATAAGCCATATCGATGTTAAACTTATGAGAAATGACTTCTTCGTTGATCCTCGACATATTCATGGGGCTCCAACCAAAAATATAAATGTTCACCCATAACAACTCACTAGTCCGTCCCTTACTCTTTGCAAAGGGTGGATATCTTAGAATCCTCTTCAAGCAAGAAAACCAGAAAAAGGTTCTTCATTGGTTTTCTTTGCTGGAGCTTAGACTTATTTACTTGATTGAGGCTTTTCATCATGAGTATTTTCTCTACTTTGGCTTTTCCTTCTAAGATAGTGACATAATGCTTCCTGTTGTTGTCAAGTCACTTTCCTCGAGCCTCGGGCAAGATCTGAAGTCTGATAGTTGATGAGGATAGGTTGTAGAGTCTTTTGATGCTTTCACCTTAGATGGGTGTCCTACAAAAAAATTTTTGAGAACCGGTTGTTTCGACGGGAACCCTCTAACGCTCGAGTGGTATAGGAAACAACAGTGAATATTCAAAAGAAAAAATGAGTTAGAGCTTGAAGTCCTCTTTCTCGTTATGAGTGAAGGTTCTTATACCTGGTCGGGAGTCCCTCTTATCCCTTTTTGGACAGTTGTTGATCCCGAGATGCCATGATTTTGCGTGGGACAAGTGGCAAGATGGATAGTAACAGAAGGTGTCCACCACATAGCCTATCAGGACTGGCAGGCCACCTCTCTGTCTGACATGGATGGCTATAATCAGTTAATGGGCCAAGTCTTATCAGACATGGCGCCATAGACGGTTTGTAAGCTAAGTCTTGTCGAACGTGCACTGTAACTGATAGGTGGGCCACGTGAGATTGCAGACGATAAGTGAGCTATGTGGGACTATAGACGTTAGGTGGGCCACATGGAACCGCAGACAGCAGGTGGGCCAGGCCTCGGGAGGTCGAGGCCACCTCGAGAGGCCGAGGCCGCCCTAGGAAGCCGAGTTCGGAGGTCGAAGACTTTTTAATCTCCACCGTCAGCTAGCTTCGATCGTTTACTTCCATATGGTTTCATCAACCACATCAGATGCCCCCTCGCTCATGAGCTTAAGTGGTCATGTGTTTCACGCAGCGTAAAGCTTCTCATCATTATTGAGCCTTGTGCGCTATTAATCACTGAAGGCAGGCACATGCCTCTTAAAAGGCAGGGTCTTTTCAAAGTCACATCCTCATTTAAGAATAAGTACAAAAAGTAACGTCGCCCGTTGAAGAGATCAAGAAAATACCTTTTGAGTGACAGAAAAGGCAGAGCGCCATTATTGGGTCACCATCATTAACGTCCCATCATTAGCTGCAGATCACTTTCTTCCTTATGGAACCAAGGCACCATATCTTGGGTGAGGAAGGATTCTTTGACAACTGGATAGTATCTCTACTCGCGGGCATCCACATGGCACTGTATTGGGCGGGTCAATTCAAAAATTGCATATAAAAATTGTCCCACCATCTCTTTAGGCTCTTCACACCTCCAACATTCCTCTTGTATCTTCCTTCTCCTCTGAGCACCGAGCCTTCTATTCCTTATTTCTAATACCAGGTCAGTACCTCTTGCCTTCTCTTTCTTTGCTTTGCTTCTTCTCATGGACCCTCGCGCCATTAGGGAGGATAAGAGGCCCATGGTGAGTCTTTCCTCATCCTGCTCCGAGGATGAGGTTCCCCTGTTACAGCCTCGGGCGGCCGGGGTGGTATTACCATCTGCGACCATCCGACGATTGTTTCTCAATCATCGCCAAAAGTTCGCCTACAGCTAGTTCGTTCGGCACCTCCTCCGATTGCTACTTCTAATTTGGTGGGTCTGGAGGGGATTGTCTCCACGATGACTCTTGAGGAAGTAGAGGACCTTAGGGTTAGGTATAGAGTCTCTGATAACATTCGATTATCTGCTCCTGAACCCAATGACAGGGTGACTTCCAGCCGGTCCGGCGGGGTTGTCCTGTATCAAGATTTCTTTAGGTGCGGACTCCATCTTCCTTTCCATCATTTTGTTCTAAATCTGTTAATAGGTATGAGCTCGTCCTGGCACAGTTGACTCCAAACTCTATTCGGATCATCTGTGCCTTTGTTATCCTTTGTTATGTCCACGACATGTCTGCCCAGGTTTCCTTGTTTCGAGCCTTATACAAACTTCGCCACCATAATGAGGCCGGGTGGTGGATCTTCACTTCTAGGCCCCAGAGGACTTTGAAACTCGATCTACCCTCCAAAGTCAAGGGATGGAAGTTTCGTTTTCTTTTTGCCTATATAGATGGAGTGAGGATGGGCTGGGGGAGTCCCAACGTTGGCCCCAATAGGAACTCCACCGTGGATGAGAGGGACTGGGAGATTTTTTACTCATTAATGTCTTCTGAAATTCCACCCTATCGAAAGTTGTTGACTGAAGTCAACCTCTATGGGGCCGGCCTGGCTCTGGCATCCGGTGAGCGCGAGATCCCTCTCTCTTCTTCTTCTTCTTTTTTAACTTCTAATTTCCTGTGCTACGATGAAGATCCCAGCCGAGCAGCTGAAGGCAAGAGCCTGAGGAGGAGGGAGGCCGCTGGCAAGACGGTGAGGTCATCCAAGAGGTCTCACCGGGAGTTCAGGGTGAGCCGGCCCAGGCCCCCACAGCTCCTATTGAGACCGCTCCCACAGAGGAGCCAAGAGGGGAGAGTGCCCCGATCGAAGTGCCAATGGAGGCTGACGCCCCAGTTAGAGTTGAGGTGGAGGCAGGGCTGGAGAGGGAGAGTCAGTCGGCTTGGACAAAGCACATCCTATCACCATCGAGCCAGAAGTGGAGGAGACTACTTTGGAAGCCAAAATCGGGCCGATGCCGGCGACGCGGACCGAGGGCAAGGCAGTGCTGATAGCCCCGCCAATGTCTGATCGAGAAGCTGCCCCTGATGCCACCATGGGGACCCATGCTGAGGAAACTCCATAACCGCCAAGGTTCTTGGTGATGCAAAGTGGTCGACTGATGGAGTGCCTGTTGGAGAGGGTTCACCTTACCCAGTTCCAGGAATAGCTCTGCCGCAAACCCATCGCCAACATCCTTGACACCATGTATGTCTCCGTGCTTTAGGTAATTTTTACTTGTGTTGTCTTCTATGTGCTGACTTAGCTTGAGCTTTAGCTGACTCATTAAATTTTGCAGATGGTGAATGGCATCCTTACCCTTTAAGATTCCCTTATCTAGACCGGAAGCATGTGCACACTCGCCCGGAGGGAGGTGGCCTTCAATCGAGCTTGGCCGATGAGGTGGCCAAGGAATTGGCCGAGGCTCGAGCTCGGGAAGCGGTTTTGGCCGACAAGCTTCGGCCACCGAGGAAGAGAACCACAACTGGGAGACACGGTTCAGGGAGGCCAAAGGGAAGGCAGCAGCCAAATTTGACTGGGAGTGGGTGGCCGAGGCTAAGCTGGCAGAGGCCATGGCGAGGCTAAGCTCCCATTGAAGAAAGGCTAAAAGACATGACTCTCAAGCTGGATGACGCCGAAGAGCAGGCCGAGAAGGTGAAGGCTGAGGCTCGGGGCTATCGAGGAGAAGGTGGCCATTGCAGAGTCAGATGTCCAAGCCACCGAGGAGAGGATGGCCAACGCCGAGGCCCAGGCCCGAGATGCTGTGGAACAATTCAGAAGCTCCTCGGTTTTCACCAGAGAGGTGGAAGAGGTGGCTCTTGACGACTACTTTAAGGGTTTTGAGCACTGCAAAGATAAGATCTCCTAGGTCTTCAAGCTCGGCGAACTTGATAACATCCAACCCAGGGATCCAGATGATGTGGAGTCAGAGGAGGACGATGCCGACGACGCACCAGGTCCTGCCGAGCCGTAGGCTTCCATACTTTTATTTGTTTTTGATTTCCTTTATTGTAACCAATCTTGAATTAGCTTTTGTACTGCATTCAAACATTAATAAAGAGGAAAATTTTGTCCAAGTATAATATACTTAGTTTTTTGTAGTGCCCTTATTTTTCTACATTCGTGTCTCGACTTCGGCCTTTGGATTTGGCAAGGAGTGTCCACGAGTTACTTCGAGAACTAGCAGCCTGGCTCGAGACTTGTGTGGACTTTTAGCGGTGGCTAAGTCCTTTGTCCCTTGAATGTTTGCCGAAGCGACATTAGGATGCCGATGTTGATTAAGGGCCTCTGAGGCAAGTTTGAAAGCCTCTTAAAATCGACTTGGAGATTTCCTTGGCTGGCCCGAGTGGTGACCGAGAGCTACCTAGGCCATCGAAAGCCTTTTAGAACCGTCTCGGGGGTTTCCTCATGCCGGCCCGAGGGATGATCCAAGAGCCATCTAGGCCATCGGAAGCCTTTTGGATCCATCTCAGGGGTTTCTTCGTGCTAGTCCGAGTGGTGACCCAAGAGCCATCTAGGCCATCGAAAGCTTTTTGCAACCACCTCAGGGGTTTCTTCGCACCAGCCCTAATGGTGACCCGAGAGCCATCTAGGCCATCGAAAGCTTTTTGGAACCGCCTCAGGGGTTTCTTCGCACCGGCCCGAGTGATGACTCGAGAACCATCTAGACCATCGAGAGCCTTTTGGAAACGTCTTAAGGGTTTCTTTGCATTGATCCAAGTGGTGATTTGAGAGCCGTCTAGGCCATCGGGAGCCTTTTGGAATTGCTTTGGAGGTTTCTTTGCGCCGGCCTGAGTGGTAACCAGAGAGCCATCTAGGCCGTCGAGAGCCTTTTGGAATCGCCTCGAGGGTTTCTTTGTGTCAGCCCAAGTGATGACCCAAAAGCCATCTAGGCCATCAGAAGCCTTTTGGAACAACCTCGGAGGTTTCTTCGCGCTGGGCTGTGGGATGACCCGAGAGCCGCCTAGGCCATCGAGAGCCTTTTGGAGATGCCTCGGAGGTTTCTTCGCGTCTGTCCAAGGGGTGACCCGAGAGCCGTGTAGACCATCAGGAGCCTTTTTGAAGTTGACTCGGGGGTTTCTTTGTGCCGGCCCGAGGGATGACCCGAGAGCCGCCTAGGCCATCGGAAGCCTTTTGAAACTACCTCAGCGGTTTCTTCGTGCCATCCCAAGGGATGATCCAAGAGCCATCTAGGCCGTTAGAAACCTTTTGGAACTATCTCGGGGTTTCTTCGCGCCGACCCAAGGGGTAGTTGAAGAATTGACCTTTAGCTTGTGAAGCGAGTCAGTTGAGAAGGTGGAGTGTTGAAAGCTCTTTTTTATTTTCATCAGCTAAGTACATACATCATTGGTAATATCGATGAAGATTGTCTGCGTTCCAAATACGGGGGATAGACTTCTCATCTAGCCCTTTGATCCGGTATGCTCTTTGGTGAAGTGCTTCCATCACTCGATAGGGCCCCTTCTAGTTTGGAGACAGTTTGTCACCTTTTGTTGGCTTAGACACCTCAGTCCATCTGAGGACCAAATCTCCAGAACGGAATGTCTTGGGGTGGACCCGAGCATTGTAGTATTTGGTAGTTCGTTGATGGAATACTGCCATTCTGAGTCGTGCCCGATCACATGCTTCGTTGATGAGGTCAAGGCTGGCTCTCAGCTGATTGGGGTTATCTTCTTCATTGTATGATTTTACCCTTGGGCTTAGAAGGCGGATCTCTGTAGGAATAATCACTTTCAATCCAAAGATGAGACTGAAGGGAGTCTCGCCTGTTAGGGCCCTCGGGATGGTATGGTATGCCC
This sequence comes from Calamus simplicifolius, assembly GCA_900491605.1. Taxonomy (NCBI): domain Eukaryota; kingdom Viridiplantae; phylum Streptophyta; class Magnoliopsida; order Arecales; family Arecaceae; genus Calamus; species Calamus simplicifolius. The sequence continues at coordinate 181,264 of UESW01004711.1, read as the reverse complement.
ATAGCATGCTTGGGAGCTCCTTCATCCATCTGCCTTTGAACTCATCCAATCGAGTCTTGAGTCCCTGAAGGATGGTTCAGTTCATGACCTCAGCTTCTCTATTAGTCTATGGATGACCAATGGAGGTGGACCGATGACGAATACCCAGCTCGGCACAGAACTCCCTGAAGGGCATGCTGTCGAAATGCTGGCCGTTATCGGTGATGAGGGCATGGGGTAGCCTGAAGCGACAAATAATGGACTTTCAGAAGAAGGACTTCACTTTACTCTTGGTAATCTTGGCTAGCACCTCAACTTCAATCCATTTGGTGAAGTAATTGATGGCAACAAGTAGGAACCTCCGTTGATCCGAGGCTGGGAGGAATGGTCCAAGGATATCCATTTTTTACTAGGCGAAGGGCTATGGGGCCGAGAGCGGGCTCAAATGGGAGGTTGGTTGCCATTGGAAATGGATGTACCGCTGGCAACTGTTGCATTTTTGAACCAGCTCAGCAACATCCTCATGCATGGTGAGCCAATAGTACTCTTGATGAAGAGCTTTGTATGCTAGCGATCTGCCCCCCAGGTGGTTCTCGCATATGCCTTTGTGGATCTCTTGAAGGATGTAATCGGCATCTATGGGGCCAATGCATTTGAGGAGGGGGTAAGAAAAAGACCTCTTATACAGCTGCCCATTAATCAGCACAAACTTAGAAGCTCTCTACTTGAGCAGTCGGGCCTCTGCACGAATCGATGAGGTAGCAAATGTAGGCATCCATCCACGTCGGCTCTTGTGCGATCGGTAGGGCTTCCTCCGAGGCATCAATACTTGGGACTTCCAAGTGTTTGATGTAGGTTCTCCCCAAGGTGTTGCCCACTAAGGTGGCCAATCGGGACAGGGCATCGGCCTTGGTGCTCTCGCCCATGGGAACATAGTTGATGCTAAAATAGGTTAGCGAAGAGGTTTGTGATCGCACCTTATTTAGATAATGGGACATGATAGGGTTTTGGGGCTCATATTCTCTAATGATCTGCCCCTAGACAAGCTGGGAGTCGGTGAAGGCCCTGAGACGTTTCACATCGAGTTTTCAGGCAAGCATGATTCTTTCCAGGATGGCCTCATATTCAACTTGATTGTTTGTAGCTTTGAAGAGGAACTGAAGGACGTATTCCACCAACATACCCTCTAGGCTTGCGAGGATGATGCTGGCTCCACTTCCTTGGGATGCCATCCATGTGAAGGATCCAGGTCTCCTCTACTTCTTCAAGTTCAGAGTTTGGGTGCACCGTGGGCGGCTCCTCCACTCGTCCTTCCATTCAGGTGTACTCGATCAGGAAGTCGGCTAGGACTTAGGACTTTATGGCTGACCTTGGCTGGAACAAGAGTGCGAACTCCCCTAGTTTGATTGCCCACTTGGCCAGGCGATCGGAGGTGTCAGAACGTGATAGGATTATTTTGAGGGGTTGGTCCGTGAGAACCACGATCGGATGAGCTTGGATGTATGGCCTAAGACGCTAGGCAAATATTATTAGTGCAAAAATAATCTTCTTAATTTTGGAGTACCTGGTCTCTGCGTCATGAAGCACCTTGCTTATGTAGTATTCTGGCCTTTGCGTTCCATTGGCATCCACACGGACAAGGATGGAGTTTACCATCTCAAGGATGTAGCGAGCTAGAGGAAGAGCTCTTCTCCCTCTTTCGGTTTAGATAGCAATGGTGGAGTCAACCGAAATTCTTCAATTCCTCGAAGGCTCTCTGGCACTGCTTCTGTCATTCAAAGCCGTTCACCTTATGTAGAGCTTTGAAGAAGGGTAGAAATCTTTCGATCGACATTGACAGAAAGCGGCTCAGAGCCGCCACCCTCCCGATGAGCCACTGCACCTCCTTCTTGTTGGCTGACGGCCTCATGTCAAGGATAGCTTTGATTTTTTTTGGATTTGCCTCGATCCCTCGCTGTGTCACCATTGTTGGGAATTGTATCCTAAAGCCAATCATTTGATGATTGTGCTGGTGTAAATTATATATAAATTGATATATTAATAAAAGTTATTTGGCAGTTTATTCATTACAAGAACATCTTCTTAATACTCCTAAAGTAATGAAGCCCTTAGGATCTTCCTCACGATAAAGGAGGATTTATCTTAGAAGGTCCTTAAAAGAGTTCACGACCAAATGATATACTATGACAGGGCCATAGTACTATCAATTATAGGACGTTGTATATCATATTTGTTGGTTATCCTCTTAACCAAGGAGTATAGAGACATTGGTATGGCATACAAGTGAAAGTGTAGGAGTACATTTCACCGAACGTGACTCATTTTCGGATACTCTGTTATCAAGAGTTAATCCGAGAAGATATAGGTATAAGTATCCTTCAGACCTGAAGATCACAACCAGTGGCTTACAAGCAACTCATTGTACTTAGGTGCCGACCACCTGGATTTCTAATCCAGCTACGAAAGGTTACTGGGTGCAGTCAAGTACTTGTGGTAGTCAGTTGTGGATCAAGATGGAATTTGACCTATCCCATTAAAAGGAGAAATGCTTGTGTTTCAATTTAGCAAGACCTTGGCCAAGGCACTTCATGTGAAAGTCACATGATCACTAAAGTTAAAATCACTTTATGGATTTGCTATTTAGAGTTGACAGGCTCTCAAGCCATCCTTAGCATTTGTGGTCAAGGATGAATTATACGGCAACTGTTTCTTAGGGTTCTTGGAGTTTGCTCGGCAACTCTTCGATCTATCCGGACATCGGGTTCCATTGCTAGATGGGCACATCGATTAGTATAGAAAGTTGTTTCTATGCTACCGACTTAGGTTCGAACCTAGAGAGTCACACGCATAGAAGTTTCCTAGGATGATCTATTTGCTGATCAACGATTGAGAATCGTATATGATTTAATTAATCAATTTGATTGATTGAATTATCTCAATTGGGTTAAGTACAATTGAATAAGATTCAATTTGGTTTAAGTCTATTAGAAGGACAAGTCAATTTCAAATATTGATTTAAAATTAGACTTGATTTGAATTTAAATAGATTCAAGACTAGCCAAATTTGATTTGGGCTTGGACCATGATCTATGTGGGCTAAGTCAAATAAATTCAGATCAGAACTCAAACCTCTCGAATATGGATCTCATATGATGAGATGGCTAAAATCTTATCTCATGAGATAGAATTTAATGCATGACATTTATTTACCGAACGTCGGATTTATCCCTCGTCTCTTTGGTTTTCTCCGAACGACGGAACTAAACCAAACGCTGCGACTCCTTGGTTTTCTTCGAACATCGGAATTAAACCAAGCGCCGTGCCTTCGGCGTCTCTTCGCTTTTACCAAACGACAGATTCTTAAATGTCAGAATTAAATGTCAAGGCTAAATCTAGACTATAAATAGAGGGCATTCCCTTACCAGAGAACACAGAACAAAAAATAGAATAACAATACACGATTTATCATGGATTATAATTCTAAATTGTCGTGGATTGTAATTCTAAAATGTTAGAATAGAAAATCCTGGTGATTCTGGTGTTAGCGGAAGCCTGGTGGATCTTAGAGGAAGATTCAAGTGAGAGGATTCAAGATCAGCAAAGCTATTTTTCACGAGCTAGCACTTCCAGAAATCTGATCATTCGGGGCTTCGCGTGGACGATACTAGAGGCCGGACGATTGAACGGCTGCAGAGCAATAAGGATTTACCTACTGTTCTTAAGGTAAGTGATTTGATCCCTAGATCTTAAGGCAGGCTTCAAGATAATAGTGTGGCTAGTCATCTTGAAGATCAAGATATGATCTTGATGTTTTTATATGCATATTTTAGATCAAACGACCCTGAATATATAGGCAAAGATATGATCTTGATGCATATTAGATAGATTAATATGTAATCTTTTAATTTCCGCAATGATAATAGTTATCAATTTTAAAAATATGCATGCCTCGGAGACTATTTCTTCCTACAAATGGTATCAGAGCCATGGTTTCGTTAATGATCTAATTTATTGCATGTAAATTAATATTCTCATTAATTGTGTAATTATGGCTAAAACTTATCACAAGGCCATATGGTCACAGGTAGATTAAAAAATCTGAATTACTCATTCAATGAGGTATTCTGTGACATATTGTCGTGCGATTGTTTTATCGTTGATGCTTTGTTTAAAGAAAATTTAAATTGTGCTTTGGCATCAAAACATAGATTACATACACTCTCAAAAGATATTTTATATTTGATACATATTGATGTTGTATAAAACCATATGTTTAGTATAAAAACATAGATATGATATATGATGGCATGATGTCTATGTTATAAAACATACAAATATTTATGAGAGTTTTATTTGAATGTCAAATATTAGTTCATAATTTTTTTTTTAGATATGATCTAAATATAGAAATTATGAGTAGTAACATTATGCTTGATTGAAATATATGACATGTTAACATGAAATATATTTAATCATTTGGGTTAGCTAAATTGGGTCCATAAAGGGTTAGACTCTAAGGTTTAAATCAACTGGACTAAAAGAGTATTTGTTCAATTCTAATTAGATTAGGTTAAGAATGCTCTAAATCAAATAATAGTTGTAGTTGATCAAGTCCTTCTCTTTGATTAAATCAAATGGAAGTAGATTAGGCTCCGTGGTTGAGCATGAATCTATTAGATGGCCAATCAGAATTGGTTAACCATATGATATCAAGGTGGGATGGCAAGTTGCTCTAGGATCAACGATCGAATGGTTTTTAATTGGGAGCTACTCGTATTGATGCGTCTTTAACGAGTTAATGGCATATCCCTCCCATCGATCTCTCTCACCTGGTCATTATGGTGAACCATTTATGATTTAGATCATTTACCTGATTCGGGTTGACCCATGCCTGTAAGGATATCAGTATGACTGATTTAGGTGCCACTTAACCTGACTTAATCTTGTTTCATTCTACCGATTTCATAGATTCAGTGGGAGAACTTGATTAGTCAATTTATCTTCATATTATTAAAATCCTCTAAAATTATTAGGTCCTTAAAATGAAATAGTTATATGATAACTAGATCATAGCCTCCCATTAAGGTGGGTGATAATGAGTCCGATGTCTTGATAATCATTGGAGACACTTCATGCCTGGTGCTTGTCAACCATCAGAATTATTATTCATTATATGATAAGTCAGCGTAACTATTAAATAAACAGTCAGGTGAGCCGAGCTTCACTCGGGTTTGGTTGTCTATTGATAGGTTATACTGATTATATCATTTAATGGTTGGACCTAACCAGAACTTTCAGTGGAGGCACTTCATGCCTGCTGAAGAGGTACATGGGGCAAAACTGAACACTAAGAATTGTTTGGGGAAATAATTGGTTTTGAACCTACTCTTAGATGCATATGGATTAGCCAAGCTTCACTTGGGCCTGTATGTAGTTTATGTAGATCTTAGTGCCCGCTAAAGAATTAAGAATAATTCTTCGAATTGGAGTGTAGAGGCTACCAATTTGAATAAAATAATGAAGAATCTTTAGACTAAAGTCCAAGTCTTTAGACTGAATCAATTTATATACTAATAAACTTTAGTTTTTCCTTATGCAGAACATGGCCACTAATTTATCATTAAGGTCCCTATGGGATAGTGACAAATTGAATGGTTCCAATTTCAATAGCTGGTTCAGAAAACTTAAGATCGTCCTTGAGCATGAGAGGATTCTATATATTCTGAATAATCCTGCACCAAAGATACCTGATGCAAACACCCAAAGTTCTGAGAGAGACACTTATCAGAAGTGGCTCAATGATAGAACTAGCATGCGTTGTATCATGTTAGCAGCAATGAATGATGAATTCGGTCGCCGGTTCGAGAATGCTCAGCCAGAAGAAATCATTCAAGCATTGAATGAATCTTTCAGCACACCCGACGATGTTGAAAGGCACAAGACTAGTTGTGCTATTTTCAATGCTCGAATAAGAGATGGATCTCCTGTTACTGATCATGTATTGTACATGATCGAGAAGATAGAACTCCTAAGCAAGCTCGGCTTTCCCTTACATGAGTAGTTGAGAAAAGATGCGATCCTGAATTCCTTGCCTCCATCCTTCCGACCTTTCCTTACTCATTTTCGAATGACAAAGCCTGCAGTCAACTACCACGGTTTGTTGGGGTTGTTACAGAACTTTGAGAAGGATAACCAGCTATCTAAGGGTTTGGTTAATGTGGTTGAAGGATCTAAGGTAGGGTATAAACCCTTTGGGAAAGGGAAGAAGAAAAAGAATAATAAAAGGGTGCAACATGCTAGGACATCTATAAGGGGTCAGATGCAGAAGAAGAAAGTTGAAAAAAGTCAAGCTGAATGCTTTCACTGCAAGATGCAAGGGCATTAAGAGGAACTGTCCTCTTTACATTGCCACACTTGATCCAAACAGGCCAAAGAAGAAAAAGGAGCAAGATGTTGCTCAACAAGGTATTTATATGATAACACCTTGTAATTTTTCTATATATGATAATCAGACCTGGGTATTGGATACCGGGAGTCCTTTTAACATTTGCAATTCATTGCAGGGACTACAGGTCACCAGAAGATTTGAGGACAATGAAAGATTCCTAAATGTCGGCGATGGAAGATTAGTTCCAGTACTGGCATTAGGAGTTCTTGAAATAGTTTTCAATAAAAATGTCATTATACTAAATGATTATCATTTTTGCCCAACATTCTTATTGAACATAATTTCTGTAGGCCTTCTGGCCAAAAATAATTATGAAATTTTAATAAAGGATGTTACTTTGAATATCATTATGAATGGAGTCACTGTAATGACTGGGCATTTATCTAATGACATTTATATATTATCACAGCCTGTGAATGTAGTGTACCAATCAAGTAAGCGCCCTACAATAACTGATGTCACAGATATTTATCTTTGGCACCATCGGCTGGGTCATATCAACAAGAACATATTAAACAAGTTAACTCAGGAGGGCATCCTTCGAGTTGATGATTGTGAATCATTAACTACCTGTGAATCATGTCTTCTTGTTAAAATGACCAAGTCATCTTTTACTGGAAAAGGTGAAAGAGCCAAAGAGCTATTGGGTCTAGTACATACTGATGTATGTGGACCAATGAGCACTTGTGCCAAAGGTGGATACTACTACTTTATTACTTTTACAGACGACCTTTCTAGGTTCGATTATGTCTATCTTATGCGACATAAATATGAATCGTTTGAAATGTTTAAACTATATCATAAAGAAGTAGAAAAACAAACAGGAAAATGTATTAAGACCCTTCGATCAGATCGAGGAGGCGAATACATTTCCAATGAATTTATGACATATTTAAAGGAGAATGGGATTCTCTCCCAATGGACTCCTCCTGGAACATCGCAACATAACAGTGTGTCGGAAAGAAGGAATCAAACTCTGTTAGACATGGTTCGATCCATGATGGGTTTTGCAAGCTTGCCAATATCATTTTGGGGATACGTTTTAGAATCAGCTTGTCATATTCTTAATAAGGTTCCAAGTAAGTCTGTTTCTAAAACTCCACATGAGATGTGGTATGGACATAAACCGGTTATTACATATCTGAGAGTCTGGGAGTGTCCGGCTTATGTGAAACATGCAAAATCAGATAAACTTGAACCCAAATCTGACAAATATTTTTTTATCAGCTATCCGAAAGAAACAAAAGGATATTACTTCTACAATACTGAAGAACAAAAGTTGTTCATTAGTAATAGAGTAGTTTTTCTTGAAAAGGAGTTCCTTAGTGAAGGAACAAATAGCTCTAATGTTAAACTTGAGGAAGTTCATCAAGTAGAAGGAACAACACAAACCAGTGAACCCCTAGAATCTGAGTTGATTAGATCAAACTCAAAACCCATTTTAGATGCACCATTAAGGCGATCTGATAGAGTACCACATCAACCGGACAGATACTTGGGTTTCTTGGTCCAGAACGATGATTCTGTTGAACTCGATAAGAACAACGAGGATCCGATTACCTATATGGATGCTATGCAAAGGACTGACTCTAATAAATGGCTTGATGCCATGAAATCCGAACTTGATTCCATGAAGGACAATAATGTATGGACATTAGTTGACCCACCTGAAGGGATAAAACTCATAGGGTGTAAATGGGTTTTCAAGAGGAAAAGAGGCACAGATGGAAAGGTAGAGACCTATAAAGCACGTCTGGTTGCCAAGGGGTATCGTCAACATTATGGTATTGACTATGACGAAACGTTTTCTCCTGTGGCAATGCTGAAATCCATTCGGATTATGCTAGCTATAGCAGCACACTTCGATTATGAGATTTGGCAGATGGATGTTAAAACCACTTTTCTAAATGGTGATTTAGAAGAACAGGTGTATATGATACAGCCTGAAGGTTTTATATCTGAAGATGAGTCTAAAGTATGCAGGCTACAGAAGTCTATTTATGGACTTAAGCAAGCATCAAGGAGTTAGAACATACGATTTGATAAAGTGATCAAATCTTATGGCTTTATTAAGAATAAAGAAGAACCTTGCATTTATAAATGGGCTAACGATTCTGTTATTGTATTTCTTGTATTATATGTGGATGATATTCTCTTAATCGGGATGATATCCCTGCATTACAAGGAATAAAGATATGGTTATCATCATAATTCTCCATGAAAGATCTGGGAGAAGCATCATACATCCTAGGGATGAAGATCTATAGAGATAGATCTAAGAGGATGCTAGGTTTATCCCAATTACGTACATTGACACAGTGCTAAAGAGGTTTAGCATGGAGAATTCCAAGAAAGACTATCTTTCGATAGGCCATGGAATTCATCTTTCTAAGAAGGATTGTCCGACAACTCCTAATGAAAGAGAACGTATGAGTCGAATTTCATATGCTTCAGCAGTAGGATCGATTATGTACACCATGACATGTACAAGACCAGATGTGGCATACTCACTAGGAGTAGTGAGTAGATACCAATCTGATCCAGGAGAAAAACACTGGTAAGTTGTTAAGATAATCCTTAAGTATTTGAGAAATACTAAGGACCAGTGGTTAGTCTATGGAGAGTCTGATTTGAAACTTGTTGGATATACTGATTTCAGTTTTCAATCAGATCATGATGATAGCAAAAGTATCGGGTTTCGTGTTTATCCTAAATGGTAGAGCTGTTTGCTGGAAAAGTTCCAAGCAACATATAGTGGCAGATTCGGTGTGCGAGACAGAGTACATCGCTGCATCAGATGCTGCAAAAGAGCTGTGTGGCTGCGAAAGTTTATCTCTGAGCTTGGAGTGACACCATCCATAGATGAACCAGTCCTGTTATACAGTGACAGCACTGGTGCATAGCTCAAGCAAAGGAACCACGAGCACATCAGCGCACTAAGCACATACTGCGCCGGTTTCATCTTATTCGAGAGATAGCAGACCGAGGTGACATAAATCTTCAGAAGATTGATGGAAAGGAAAACCTAGGTGACCCATTTACTAAAGCACTCAGCATCAAGGAGTTTGACAACTATAAGTTGAAGATGGGTATTAGATACTGTAATGAGTGGCTTTAGGCTAAGTGGGAGTTTGTTGGGAATTGTATCCTAAAGCCAATCATTTGATGATTGTGCTGATGTAAATTGTATATAAATTGATATATTAATAAAGTTATTTGGCAGTTTATTCATTACAAGAACATCTTCTTAATACTCCTGAAAGTAATGAAGCCCTTAGGATCTTCCTCACGATAAAGGAGGATTTATCTTAGAAGGTCCTTAAAAGAGTTCGCGACCAAATGATATACTATGACAGGGCCATAGTACTATCAATTATAGGACGTTGTATATCATATTTGTTGGTTATCCTCTTAACCAAGGAGTGTAGAGACACTGGTATGACATACAGGTAAAGTGTAGGAGTACATTTCACCGAACATGACTCATTTTCGGATACTCTGCTGTCAAGAGTTAATCCAAGAAGATATAGGTATAAGTATCCTTCAGACCTAAAGATCACAACCAGTGGCTTACAAGCAACTCATTGTACTTAGGTGCCGGACCACCTGGATTTCTAATCCAGCTACGAAAGGTTACTGGGTGCAGTCAAGTACTTGTGGTAGTCAGTTGTGGATCAAGATGAAATTTGACCTATCCCATTAAAAGGAGAAATGCTTGTGTTTCAATTTAGCAAGACCTTGGCCAAGGCACTTCATGTGAAAGTCAAATGATCACTAAAGTTAAAATCACTTTATGGATTTGCTATTTAGAGTTGACAGGCTCTCAAGCCATCCTTAGCATTTGTGGTCAAGAGGATGAATTATACGGCAACTGTTTCTTAGGGTTCTTGGAGTTTGCTCGGCAACTCTTCGATCTATCCGGACGTCGGGTTCCATTGCTAGATGGGCACATCGATTAGTATAGAAAGTTGTTTCTATGCTACCGGCTTAGGTTCGAACCTAGAGAGTCACACGCATAGAAGTTTCTTAGGATGATCTATTTGCTGATCAACGATTGAGAATCGTATATGATTTAATTAATCAATTTGATTGATTGAATTATCTCAATTGGGTTAAGTACAATTGAATAAGATTCAATTTGGTTTAAGTCTATTAGAAGGACAAGTTAATTTCAAATATTGATTTGAAATTAGACTTGATTTGAATTTAAATAGATTCAGGACTAGCCAAATTTGATTTGGGCTTGGACCATGATCTATGTGGGTTAAGTCAAATAAATTCAGACAGAATCCAAACCTCTCGAATATGGATCTCATATGATGAGATGGCTAAAATCTCATCTCATGAGATAGAATTTAATGCATGACATTTATTTACCGAACGTCGGATTTATCCCTCGTCTCTTTGGTTTTCTCCGAACGACGGAACTAAACCAAACGCCACGACTCCTTGGTTTTCTCTGAACATTGGAATTAAACCAAGTGTCGCGCCTTCGGCGTCTCTTCGCTTTTGCCAAACGACGGATTCTTAAATATCAGAATTAAATGTCAAGGCTAAATCTAGACTATAAATAGAGGTCATTCCCTTACCAGAGAACACAGAACAAAAAATAGAATAACAATACACGATTTGTCATGGATTGTAATTCTAAATTATCATGGATTGTAATTCTAAAATGTTAGAATAAAAAATCCTGGTGATTCTGGTGTTAGCAGAAGCCTGGTGGATCTTGGAGGAAGATTCAAGTGAGAGGATTCAAGTTCAGCAAAGCTATTTTTCCACGAGCTTGCACTCCCAAAATCTGATCATTCGGGGCTTCGCGTGGACGATACTAGAGGCCGAACGATTGAACGGCTGCAGAGCAATAAGGATTTACCTACTGTTCTTAAGGTAAGTGATTTGATCCCTAGATCTTAAGGCAGGCTTCAAGATAATAGTGTGACTAGTCATCTTGAAGATCAAGATATGATCTTGATATTTTATATGCATATTTTAGATCAAACGACCCTGAATATATAGGCAAAGATATGATCTTGATGCATATTAGATAGATTAATATGTAATCTTTTAATTTCCGCAATAATAATAGTTATCAATTTTTAAAAAATATGCATGCCTCGAAGACTATTTCTCCCTACAACCATGAAGCCCAAGAACTTTCCCGTCGTGACCCCAAACTCATACTTCCATAGGTTTAGCTTCATCCAGTAGCGATGGAGGTTGTTGAAGGTTTTCTCCAAATCGATGACATGGCTGGTGACGTAGGTGCTTTTTGTCAGCAAATCATCCATGTACACCTTTATGTTTTGCCCGATTTGATCCTTGAAAACCTTGTTCATCAATCTTAGGTAGATAGCCCCTGCATTTTTCAAACCAAAGGGCATTACCTTATAATAATAAATGTCTTTCTCAGTGATGAAGGAGGTATTTTCTTCATCCTCTGGGTCCATCTTGATCTAGTTGTATCTTGAGAAGGCATCCATGAAGCTGAGGAGCTCGTGACCAGATATAGCGTGACTAGCTGGTCTATCCAAGGTAACGGGAAGATGTCCTTGGGATATGCCTTGTTAAGATCGATAAAGTCGATGCAAAACCTCCAGCTCCCATTGGCTTTGCAGACCATGATCATGTTGGTTAGCTAATCCAGGTAATGTGCTTTTTGGATGTGACCGACGGTCAGCAATTTGTCGACCTCCTCGTTGATAGCCCTTTGACGCTCTAGGGCAAAGCTTCTCTTCTTCTGACAAACCGACTGGTACCCTAGGTCTATGTTAAGTTTATGTGTGATTACTTCTAGGGGTATGCTTGGCATATCCAACGGAGACCAGGCAAAAACGTCTGAATTGGCCCACAAGAAGGTGAGGAAGTTGATCTCTTGTCTCCGTGGAAAGGAGCTCGCCGACCTGGACCATCCTCATCGGGTCATCCCCCAATGGAAAAGCTAGTAGAAGTTCGATCGGCTCTCCTCTCCTCTCTGACTCCTTGGGATCGAGCGACTCTAGGGCTAGTGAAGCGGCCGCCTCATGGAGGTTGGGAGTCATGTTGTAGCATAGCCATGCCGGACTTGGCCCCCCACGCATCTCGCTGATTTCATTGCTGGTGGGAAATCTGACAAGAAGGTGTTTGGTTGAGATGATGGCGTCAAGGAGGTTCAGACCGGATTGTCAGAGTATGGCATTGTAGGCTAGAATAATTCGAACTATCGAAAACCTCATAAAGATGGTATTCTGGCGAGGTGGAGTCCCTGCCATGACCAGAAGGATGATCTCGCCCTCCACTCGCACAGAGTCTTTCGTAAATCCGATCAGGGGTGTAGCTATGAGTTGGAGGGAGCTAAGGGGCATGTTCATTCGAATAAAAGCATCGTAAGTAAGAATATCAGCTGAACTACCACTGTTAACCAAAATTTTCTTTACAGGGTGTTTAGCAATTGTCATAAATATGACAATGCTATCATCACTAGGATTATTCACCCCTACTAGATCTCTTTTAGAAAAGGGGATTACAGTTTCTATTCCTCGATCCCTCCCCTTATGGTCTCTTGGAAGAAGAGCCTGCCCCCTAGGTAATCATGCCAATTGTCTTCTCGATTGGGGCATTGTCGATACTGGCCTGGGCAGGTGAAGGCCCCATCGGGCGTGGAGTAGCTAGAGGGCCCTTCTAGATGAACTTTCCAGGTAGCCCCACTGAATAAGTTCTTCAATGACCCTCCCCAAGTTGCGGCAGTCCTCTGTGTCATGGTCATAGTCCCGATGAAAATGATAGTACAGATTTTTGTGGCAGGGAATTCCTGACCTCTGGGGAGCATGACATCGAAGGTAAGGCTTGCCCTCAATTTTCATGAGTATGTGAAATCTGGGGGTGAGGAGTGGGATGAAGTTACCCTCCTTGGGGGCGAAACCTTGACATCGGTTGTTCGATCTGCATGGGGGCTTGGCTTCTTGAGGTGTGGTCCACTAGGCTCCACGCGAATTGATTTCTTGTTATACCTTCCCTCAGCCTTCCTCCGAGTGGAGTCAGTTTCATCGGTGCGAATGTACTTCTACACGCGGCTTAGAAATTTGAAGTAGGAGCTTGGGGGCTTCTTATCTAGAGAGTAAGTGAAATGGAAGGGATGGAGTCCCCGCTTCAGGGCCGAAGTGGCCACGACATCCTCGAGATGGTAAACTTCGAGGGCCGTCATCTTGAAATGAGCCACAAAATCTTTAAGTGACTCCCCCTCTTTTTATCGGACGAAAAATAGACTATCGACCACTCGAAAAATTCTCCGGCAAGCATCGAAATGTGCTAGGAAAGTTCTCTCAAGTTACCGGAAGGAGTCGACGCTGCACGGTGGTAAGCAAGAGTACCAGGCAAGCGCTGCCTTCTTAAGGGTAGTTGGAAAGGCGATGTAGAGGAGGGCATCAATTATCCCCTAAACTTGCATGAGAGCCTTATAGCTCTCGAGATAATCCAGTGGATTTGTAGTGTCATCATATGGGTCTGGCTGGAGGAGGCAGAATCAGTGGGGGACCGGCTCCTCCGTGATGCGGCGAGTTAGAGGAGGACGGTCGTCATATTCCACCTCCAATTGGTTGATGATTCTCTGGCTGAACTCCTCCGGTCGCTGATGGTATTCCTCTAAGCCCTCTCCGCTCGGTGGTTGATGCGCTCACTAATGGACTCATCCTCTGATGATCCAAGGGACAAGTAAGGGGGGGAGTGGCGTCGATAGTTATGCCCTCACTCAGGCTCCTTCCTGTGGTGCCATCCAAGAGAGGGGCTGCTAAGGGATCGTCATCTCTTGGGGGCCTCCTGACGGCGGTGCCTGGGTGAGGCATCATGGCGGTGAGCCTCCCTTTGAGGGGACCCCCCATGAGTAGACTGCTGGATGGGCTGAGCAGCCGCCCTGCATGGCCCTGGTTGCTGCTACGTGGCCACAGAGTTGTTGTAGCTCGCGAATTACCGCCACTAAGGATTGGACTTATTGGGTGAGGATGGTCAGTTGCTCAGCTTAGGTGGCCGCAGCTGGTGGTGCAGAAGGAGTAGGGAGGTTGGCCTTCTGCCACTTAGTCTGTTGGAGATGCCCTCCAGCATGACTAACGGAAGCCTCCTGAGCTTGCGTTACCACCATTGTTGTTGTAGAAGGGGGGAGGGTCGTAACTTAGTGTAACAGAGCTCTTTTTCCTTCAATACGTACTTACCCCTACTTGGTGCGCTAATCTGTTATCGCCAAGTCACTTTCCTCGAGCGTTAGATAAGATTCGAAGTCTGACAACCGATGAGGATGGGTCGTAGAGTCTTCTGATGCCTCCACCTCAGATGAGGGTCTCACAAAAAAATCCCAGGGGACCGATTGTTCCGGCGGGAATCCTCCGACGCTCAAGTAAGTGGTCTGAAAAATGACAGTGAATATTCGAGAGAAAAAATGAGTTAGTGCTTGAAGTTTCCATCTTCGTCATGAGCGAAGATTCTTATACATGGTCGTGAGTCCCCCTTACCCCTTTTTGGATAGTTATTGATCCCAAGATGCCATGGTTTTGCATGGGATAAGTAATAAGGTGGATAGTAACAGAAGGTGTCTGCCATATGGCCTGTCAGAACTGGCAAGCCACCTCTCTATCTGACATGAACAGCTATAGCCAGTTAGTGGGCTAAATCTTGTCAGACGTAGCACCGCAGACGGTTAGTAAGCAAGGTCTTATCGGACGTGCGCTGTAGCCAGTAGCTGAGCCACGTGGGACTGCAGACGACAGACGGGCCATGTGAAACCACAAATAGCAGGCGGGCCAGGCTTCGGGAGGTCGAGGCCACCCTAGGAGGCTGAGGCCGCCTTGGGTAGCTAGGGCCCGAGGTCGAAGCCTTTTAATCTCCATCATCAGCTAGTTCTGATCGTTTACTTTCACGTGGCTTCATCAGCCAACATCACTACCTTGTCACCACTTGATTTTCCGTAAACTTCCTCAATCCTTCTTCATTATAAAATTTCATAAAGAGATATAGTAGCTTAATGTGATGGCCTTAATGGCATTGAGGCCAAGTCTCATTAACAACCTGTTTTAGAAGTAAAACCTGATTTCTTCAGAGGAAAAAAAGGTAGAACCTATGGCTCTATTTAATGACAAATATATATGAAGGGCCTTTGTATGTTTGAAGTTTTGGGAGACAAGATACTTTAAAACAACAAACATTGTGAATTAATTATAAGCATTTCAGTCACTACTGGAGGAGGGAATTGATTATTGAACCTGGAGATGGGTACACAGTGGCTTCTTATTTGCTGTGAAGCCAAACATGCAGCTTGCTTTGATATTTAGCCAAGCACAAATCTAAGTATGCAACTAAGTCGGTGAATGGTGTAGTACTGCTCGTGCAATTTGGTCATCTCCAAGTTATGTATCATCTCAACCTACTTAACCTGAAAAAAGAAGTAAGAATAAAGCCCCGAAAATAAAATTTGATAATAAAAAATCAGCGAGCATTTCCAGAACAGCTTGAGGTACTTCAAGGCAGACGCTAATTAATGGCCTCAACTTGTTCTGCTGTGGCATGCAGCCACGCTCCTCTCTGTTGAACAGTACTATAATAACATGCCAAGGCTACAATAGAAAGGAGCTCGGCAGAACTAGTCTCATAGCGTTGCCTTTTTGTTTCTTTAACTCCAGGGCTACAGCCACGGGGAAGAAGGAAAGGGGGAGGCATTTGGGTGTTCGACTGTAGGTATTTAAATACTGTTACAGAATGGGACTGTGAAGCAGCACGTCGCCTTCCTTGTGCGCTCGTACGGAGATGTTCCCCTGTAACACATTAGCTTCATGTCCCCCCTCGATCCCGTCACCAGCTTCTGGAGAAATGGAGTAGGGCTCCTCTTTTCGAGGGAAATAAATTGGAAAGAAGGAAGGATCAGATGATTCCCTGGAAGTAGGTGCAAGGTGGAATTCCGTGGGGCCCATGACCTTAGTTTGGTCAACAAAAAACAGTGAATGCACTACCGTAACCTTCGGCCGTGGGGCCAGTCATTGGCCCATTTATTGGACGTTCTCCCAACCTCCCCCTCATTAACGTTTGCAACCCTTGCTTCTCGATCTGTATAAATTCGGCTACTAAACCTAAACTTTAAGCTGCGCACGTGCCCTTTCATGCATCTACCCTTGTTTAGTTTTATCCAGCACAGCCACCCATGCAGTCATCTCTAAACTACATGCGGTTAAAATTCATTTTTCGATTTGAGAATGATGTTCATTAAAATTTGGATAGCGCTTTTTATTTGAATAAACTTACAAAATATTTTTTATGAAAGAAGCACGATAGTTTTATAATCTTCGATGCTTAAATTATTAAAATTTTTTGAAATTAATAAAAAAAAAATTTAACAAAGAATATTTTTTTTGAAATGATTTCTCAGAGCAATAACATTTACTAAAATTATACCTTTAAGAGTACTTGAAAGGTCTTGAGATTTGATATTTATGCGCTGCCGAGAAGATGAGCATTACCTGATTTTTTGGATGTGTTTTAGGGAGTTGACATCCGATAAGACGAAATCCTATCGGTTATGATGATCGGCAGTTGATAAGCAAATTTCGTTGATCATGGATGGAGTACTGTATTTGGCTTCAATTTTTATTTAGAAAACCTTACTCTGCAATCTTTGTGATCGGGATGGTTCATCCTTCGAGATATTCGGCATGGTTTGAAGCAGCAATGATGTTATATTAAAGGGATGAAAATCGATCCTGTGAGGTATGAGATAGTTCGGTCCTTTCGATTCGAGATAGCTTGGCCCTTCGAGGTACTGAGATAGCTCGGTCCTGTCGAGGTTCGAAGATCATCTCTTATGTCGGCGTTGAGACCGATGATGACGTCGGTACTAACTCAGAGTCGATGAGGAGACGACTCTTGCTGTTTGTTGGACCGTAGCCCAGTAAATCAATTCAAACATGGCTTGATCGGTCAAATCGAAGATAATCGATCTTTATCATCGGGCATGTTTATTGATGCGGTAACAAATTTTTTCCGCATCAACATATATACTAAGAATCATGTTGTTTGAAGACATCCAATTAATCCATGCTGTCCAAGATTATATGATCTTGAAAACATAACCATCTATGTTATTTTTTTATTCATTCAATACATACATACATACATATATATATATATATATATATATATATATATATATATATATATAAGTTTATGGAGAGGTGATAAATAGGTGCTACAATCTAGTCTTTCCGTTGCCTACTTTCACTTGTCCTCTGATAAAAACTCAGCATACAATCTGAGGTGCATGGAACGCCGTGATAACTGCAGTGGTGGCGTGATTCAAAGGAGATAGGGTGGAACCACCACCATCCATTGCGGAACAACATGGGTGGCCTGAAAAGGTGACAGTCAGCGAGGTGGTGAGGGGTTCCTTTCCCACTGTTTGCTTCCCAGATGTCCATTTATTCCCCACACTGCTCCTCTTTGAAACGGGATGGAAATCGCGCTTGGAATGTTGTCTGGTAGAGACAAAACGATTTGAATTATGGCAAGCAGCAGCAGTGGAAAAGGATGCGCAGAGAGCGAGATGGCGTATGGGGGAGGGGGAAGGGGAAGGGAAATGAGATGATTTAAGGCATGATGGAAAGGTCACATCACCTTCGACTTTCGCCGTACCTCCCGCTGTCAGTGCTTCTAACGTTAGCTTTTTGACCTGACACTTTCCATACGTCTATCTTTACTTGCATCTGTACCAAAAAATAAAATAAAATAAAAAGAAAGATCTTTACTCCGAGAGCAGAACTTGGTTCGTGCAACGGGGCATGTAATCATTCATTAAAGAACAGCTTTTGGATTCCCAATTACAATGAAGAAGAGAAGTTGGTGTAGGATGGAAGGGAAACGTGTTTGCCACCTCAACTGCTGGCCGTTGTTAAAGCAACCAAGGGGGGGATGGAGAGTACTCGTCAAGTAACAAGAGAAGAGAAAAGAAGAGCGATAATAAATAATATAACAATGTCGTAAGTTGGGAGATTGAATGAGGAGAGAGAGAATCGATCTTCTCTTGTGGTCGCTTCACTTCTTCTTAAATTAATTATAAAGCATGTCTTGATGGTAGAACAGGGGGCAGATCTACGATCTTTCTGCAAGAGTCAACAGATGTTAACTTAAAAAGATAAGAGCATTCATTATTCAGTTTATAATCTAAATTATTAAAGATGTTTATTGTCCCATTATGAGGCTAGCTAGCCTTGGAGCAAATTCTCATTGTGTCGTTGGTTGCTAGCTTGGGAATTATATATTTATGGATGTAGGCTTGAGCGCTCAAGTGTTCATGACATGGTTGTATACATAATATGATTCCATGCAAAATATCGTAACTTAGGACGCCATCTAAAAGACATGCTGAAAACTATTACTTGCAAGTACCTAAGATTTATTTCATATATAATTGATGCACAACTAAATACATGCTTATTATATAAGATTTTATGTATTCTTTTTTAAGCTCTAACCTTTTTATCCAGCTAAGGACTAAAATACAATCATAAGCATACTAATCAATCTATAGTCAGTCACAAAAGTGTTTCGCGCTATAGCATCGATCCCCTATTCCAAATAAACCATTAACTAGGTTTGCTCTATTGAATGACCTAAACTTTCTTCTAAAAACTAGTTGAAAGGTGTTTATTATTTCAATTTTTTGGTTCTGTGTTACTACTTAATATTTGTTCAATGCACAACTAATATGAAACTAAATGCATACAAATATAAGGTTTCTTAGGCAATTTAGGCTCTGTTTCAATAATTTCGTTATTGTTTCTTTGACCATTTCTCCACACTCTCATGTTATTCCCTCTCCTTTGAAAAATCATTCATAAATGTGAGGAATGCACCATTTTAAACATTTAAATAGCTTCAAGTTATAGCAAGAAGTTTTTGTTCATCTTGTTTGCGGCTTCTTGGTCAAGATCATACAATATATGTCCATATACACACCAATGTATGCATGTGTGCATAAGTGTATAGATATACGTAGTTATGTACATATTTGTGTACTTGCATAGAAAGATAAACTAAAATGCAATTGGCTAAATTT
This sequence comes from Calamus simplicifolius, assembly GCA_900491605.1. Taxonomy (NCBI): domain Eukaryota; kingdom Viridiplantae; phylum Streptophyta; class Magnoliopsida; order Arecales; family Arecaceae; genus Calamus; species Calamus simplicifolius. The sequence goes on along the minus strand of UESW01004711.1, from coordinate 161,771 downwards.
CAACTCAAAACCAACGATCCTTATATAATATCACTAAATTGTTTACCAAAAATTATGTGATTTAAAAATACTAAATTATACATCAAGTTGATGACGCTCAATCACCTATCCTGGACGTCGGAACGGAATGCTTCTCCAGACTCTTCTTCACCAGGTTACCTACAGAAAAGTCCAGGACCGGAGAGGGTTCTCTGATAGGACCCTTCGACGCCCAAGTTAGCAACTGAGGTCACAGCTGAAGAGGGGCTCGAGTGAGCCCTTTTTAGTATGAAAAAGGAGGTCTCGGGAAGGAGGGATTCCTTTCTGAATGCTAAGGCAGCGATTTTGGGGATTATCATGCATACCTATTTACTAGATGGATTCACCTTTTTATAGGGGTTGACCCTGGCATGATCATGTGGGATTGCGTGAGGAGGAAATGTCTGCGGAGTTCTTGGGAGGTGCATGAAACTGTGCTGGTTGGTGGGTCCTGTCCCATCGAAAAGGAAGAAAGCAGTGGTTGGTGGGCTAAGTCCCATCAGCCAGCGGGGCTATTGGATAGTTTGGTCTAGTCCCATCAATAACGTGGCCAGTAGTAGGTGGACCTAGCATTGTCAGGCGGTGCGAGTCAGAGAGGCAGTTTCTTGAACCGCTGGGGCCATACTGGGGAGAACTGGGACACCTTGATCCTCCCGGAGGAGTCGAGGCTGGACCTAGCTGGCCAGGGGCAGCCGAGGCAGACTCGGCGGGCTTGAAGACGCCGAGGCCGAGAGGGACCGGCCAGAAATGGCTGGGGCCAAGAGGGACCGGCCAAAAATGGCTGGGGCCGACTCGGCGGGCTCGGAGATGCCGGGGCCGAGAAGGGCCGACCAGGAAGGGTCGGGGCCGACTCGGCAGGCTTGGAGAGCTCGGAGATGCCGGGGCCGAAAGGGGCCGGCCAGGAATGGCCGGGGCTGACTCGGCGGGCTCGGAGACGCCGGGGCCAAGAAGGGCCGACCAGGAAGGGTTGGGGCCAACTCGGCGGGCTTGGAGATGCCGGGACCGAGAGGGGCCGGCCAGGAATGGCCGGGGCCGACTCGGCGGGCTTGGAGATGCTGGGGTAGAGAAGGGCCACCAGGAAGGGTCGGGGTCGACTCGGCGGGCTTGGAGACGCCGAGCCGAGAGGAGCTGGCCAGGAATGGCCGTGGCCGACTCGGCGGGCTTGGAGACGCCGGGGCCGAGAAGGGCCGACCAGAAAGGATCGGGGCCGACTCGGTGGGCTTGGAGACGCCGGGGTTGAGAAGGGCCGGCCAGGAATGGCCAGAGCCGCCTAGCTTGGAGACGTAGGGGCTGGCTAGGAAGATGCCGGGGCCGCCTAGCTTGGAGACGTAGGGGGCCGGCTAGGAAGATGCCGGGCCGCTTGGGAAGGTTCCGGGGCCGGCTGGGAAGTGTCGGGGCTGCCTAGCTTGGAGATGTCGGGCTTGGAGGTGCCGGCCTTGGAGGTGTCGGCCTTGGAGGTGCCGGCCTTGGAGCCGAGGTGGCCAAGCGGGGCGAGACCGATTGCTGAGGCCGAGGTGGGCCGTCGCGGATGTTGAGGTCAAAGTGGGCCGTGGCCAACGCCAAGATCGAGGTGAGACGGCCAACGTTGAGACCGACGCCGCTGTTAAGATGGGTCATCCAAGAATTATTGTCTTTTATTCTCCATGGGGTCAACTGCCCCATCAAATGCCCCCCACACTCCTTGAGCTTGCGTGCCCCGCACCAGCTAAGTGAAAGGAGTGTAGAACTTTTACCTTGGCATCTGCTCTTTCATGTTAACTTCAACCATGATTCCTTCTAGGTGGGAAAACCCCTTTCCTCTTGCGCTGCCTTGTATGGACGTCTGCATGCCTTCTTTGGCTAGCTGAGGGCAGCTAGTAATCCTCTCCCAATGCGGAGTCTGGAAGTCTTTTCATGGCTATCCGCCGGCTTGAGGCTGCCAAGATAAAGCCGCTGAGGCCGTGACAAAATTGCCGAAGCAGAAATAGAGCTGTCGAGGCCGATTGACCGTCGGTCGATGACACAGAGTAGAAACCATTGAGGTAAGTTGTGGCTATCGAAAGCCTTTTGAACCCCGGAGGGTAACCTGAGAGCTGAGTGTCATCAGGTTCCTTTTGAACCGCCTCGAGGGTGTGGGAACCACTGCGAGGGGCGACTCGCCGGGTACAGAGCCTTTAGGGTCTTAACCACTCGGGGGGTTTGTGAACCGCTGCGAGTAGTGTCCCGTGGGCCGAGATGCCGGTGAGCTCCTTTTGAACCATCTTGGGGGTTTGTGTGCCGCCCAAGTGGCAACTCAGCCGGTTACGGAGCCTTTAGGGTCTTAACCTACTCGAGGGCACCGCCGTGCCGGGGCCGAGTGGTGTCCCATGGGCCGCGATGCCAGTGAGCTACTTTTGAACCATCTTGGGGTTTGTGTGCTGCCCAAGTAGCGACTCAGCCGGTTACAAAGCCTTTAGGGTCTTAACCTACTCGGGGGCACCGCCGTGCCGGGGCCGAGTGGTGTTCCGTGGGCTGCGATGCCAGTGAGCTCCTTTTGAACCAACTTGGGGGTTTGTGTGCCGCCCAAGTGGCGACTCAGTCGGTTACGGAGCCTTTAGGGTCTTAACCTACTCGGGGGCACATGGCGGGGCTGAGTGGTGTCCCGTGGGCCGCGATGCCAATGAGCTCCTTTTGAATCATCTTGGGGGTTTGTGTACCGCCCAAGTGGTGACTCAGCCGGTTACGGAGCCTTTAGGGTCTTAACCTACTCGAGGGCACCGCCGTGCCGGGGCCGAGTGGTGTCCCATGGGCCGCGATGCCAGTGAGCTCCTTTTGAACCATCTTGGGGGTTTGTGTGCCGCCCAAGTGGTGTCTCAGCTGGTTACGGAGCCTTTAGGGTCTTAACCTACTCGGGGGCACCACCGTGCCAGGACCGAGTGGTGTCCCATGGGTTGCGATGCCAGTGAGCTCCTTTTAATCCAACTTTGGGGTTTGTGTGCCGCCCCAGTGGTGACTCAGCCGGTTACGGAGCCTTTAGGGTCTTAACCTACTCAGGGGCACCGCCGTGCCGGGGCCGAGTGGTGTCCCGTGGGCTGTGATGCCAGTGAGCTCCTTTTGAACCATCTTGGGGGTTTGTGTGCCATCCAAGTGGCGACTCAATTGATTACGGAGCCTTTACGGTCTTAACCTACTCGGGGGCACGCCGTGCGGTGTCCCGTGGGCCGCGATGCCAGTGAGCTCCTTTTGAGAGAGCTGGTCCTTGGACATAAGGAGAACAAGCTGTGGCGTCAGAAGGGGCCTCTTTATTACTCATGCTTCTGGGAGTACAACATTGGTAATATTGGCGGAGGTTGTCCGCATTCCAGGTACGTGGAATGGGTTTCCCATCGAGCTCCTCTAATTTGTATGCCTCCCGGTGAAGTGTTTCGGTGACGCGATAAGGGCCTTCCCAGTTGGGGGATAGCTTGCCCCCCTCTGTAGGCTTTGAAACTTCGGCTTTTCTTAGAACAAAGTCTCCGCGGCGAAAAACCTTGGGACGAACTCGAGCGTTGTAATATTTGGCCGCACGCTGACGAAAGGTCGCCATGCGCAGCCTCGCTCGATCGTGCGCCTCATCTATGAAGTCCAGGTTAGCCCGTATCAGTGCAGAGTTGTTTTCCTCGTTGAAGGACTCCACACGTGGACTGGGCAGACCGATCTCGACGGGAATGACGGCTTCGGATCCGAAGGCAAGACTGAAAGGAGTCTCGCCCGTCGGGGCTCTGGGGGTCGTGTGGTAGGCCCAGATCACACTGGGGAGCTCCTCCACCCACTGACCTTTGGACCCGTCTAGCCGGGTTCGGATTCCTCTAAGGATGGTGTGGTTCATGACCTCGGCTTCTCCGTTAGTTTGAGGATGGCTGACAGATGTGAATCGGTGGTGAATGCCTAACTCGCCACAAAAGGCTTTGAATGCTTCATTGTTGAATTGGCGGTCATTGTCCGTGACGAGGGTGTGGGGCAGGCCGAAACGGCATATGATTGACTTCCAGAAGAAGGCTTTTACTTTGCTTTCGGTGATCTTGGCCAGTGCTTCGACCTCAACCCATTTGGTGAAGTAATCGATGGCGACTAGCAAAAATCTTCGTTGCCCTGAAGCTGGGGGGAATGGCCCGAGAATGTCCATTCCCCATTGGGCAAAAGGCCATGGGGCCGAGAGAGGACTCATTGGGGCAGATGGTTGATGTTGGATGTGTGCGTGGCGCTGGCAACCATCGCACTTCTGAACCAATCTAGCTGCATCTTCCTTCATAGTAAGCTAGAAGTATCCTTGGTGGAGGCCTTTTGAGCTAAAGATCTACCCCCCAGATGATTTCCACAGATGCCTTCATGAATTTTTTTGAGGATGTAGTCAACGTCGATGGGCCCTACGCACTTGAGTAGGGGGTAGGAGAACGACCTTCTGTATAGACGCCCATCGAGGAGGATGAATTTGGAGGCTCTCCACTTGAGTAGTCTAGCTTCGTTGTGGTCATCAGGGAGAGTGCCGTCAGTGAGATAACGGACGTAGGCGTCCATCCAGGTGGGCTCTTGGGCGAGTGGAAAGACTTCTTCACTGTCCTCTATGCTGGGTCTTTTCAAGTATTCAATATAAGCATCTCTCGTCAAGCTGTCGGCGGAGGTGGCCAGACGAGAAAGGATGTCGGCCTTGGCATTTTCGCTCCAGGGAATGTAACTGATATTGAAATAAGGCAATGAGGAAGTTAGAAACTAAACCTTGCCCAAATACTGCGCCATAATGGGGTCGCGCGCTTCATATTCCCCGTGGATTTGGCCAGAGACAAGTTGCGAGTCAGTAAAGGCTCTGAGATGCCTTACTCCCAACTCTCGGGCTAACCTTAGCCCGGCCAGTAGGGCCTCATACTCGGCTTGATTGTTGATGGCTTCGAATAGGAACCACAGGGCACATTCCGTTCTTTCTCCACCAGCCTGGCAAGAATGAGGCCGGCGCCGCTTCCTTGTGAATTTGATGCGCCATCCACATGAAGAAACCAGGATTCTCCATCATCATCTGGCTCAGGTTCGCACTGCTCCATGGGAGCCTCTTTGGGATCTTTCTCCGCCCAAGTACACTCGACCAGGAAATCGACTAAGACCTGAGACTTCAGAGCCGGTCGAGCTTGAAAAGAAAGGTCAAACTCCCCCAGCTTGATGGCCCACTTGGCCAGTCGGCCTGAAGTGTCCGGGCAAGCCAGAATGGCTCGAAGTGGCTGATCCGTGAGCACCACAATAGGATGGGATTAAAAATACGGATGGAGGCGTCGGGCGGAGACTATCAGGGCAAAATAACTTTCTCTGTCTTGGAATATCTAACCTCTGCGTCATGAAGGACCTTACTCACATAATAGACGGGTTTTTGAGTTCCGTCGGCGTCGAGGCGCACCAGGACCTAGCTAACGGCTTCTGACGAAGTGGCTAAGTAGAGGAAGAGACTTTCTCCATCTCTTGGCTTGGATAGAAGTGGCAGAGAAGACAGGAATGCCTTCAACCCGTCGAAGGCTTTCTGGCAGTCGTCCGTCCATTCGAAGCTATTCATTTTGCAGGGCCTTGAAGAAAGGCAGGCATCTCTTAGCCGATTTGGAGAGGAAACAACTTAGAGCCGCTATCCTCCCCGTCAATCGTTGGACTTCCTTTTTGCTGGATGGCGACCTCATGTCGAGTATGGCACTGATCTTCTCTGGGTTTGCCTCGATCCCTCGCTGGGTCACCATGAAGCCTAGGAACTTGCCTGCCATGACCCCAAAAGCACATTTCTTAGGGTTCAGCTTGACTTGGAAGCGACGGAGGTTGTTGAAGGTCTCCTCTAGGTCGGAGACGTGATCGGAGGCGCGGGTGCTCTTTGTCAGCATGTCGTCTACGTAGACTTCCATGTTCTGGCCTAGCTGATCCTGGAACACTCTGTTCATCAGTCTTTGGTAGGTTGCCCCCGTTCTTGAGGCCGAAAGGCATCACCTTGTAGCAATAAATGCCTTTCTCTGTCATAAAGGAGGTGTGCTCTTCGTCGCTAGGGTCCATCCTTATCTGGTTATATCCTGAGAAGGCATCCATGAAGCTGAGGAGTTCGTGCCCGGAGGTGGAATCCGCCAGCTGATCAATTCTGGGCAGAGAAAAACTGTCTTTCGGACATGCCTTATTAAGGTTGGTGAAGTCTATGCAGATCCTCTAGCTCCCATTTGCCTTACGCACCATGACCACATTGGCTAGCCAGTCAGGGTAGTGCGCTTCCCGGATGTGGTCGGCACTGAGCAGCTTGCTAACTTCCTCGTCAATGGCTCTTTATCGATCAGGGGCGAAGCTTCTCTTCTTTTGCGGATCGGGTGGTACCGTGGATCAATGTTGAGCTTGTGGGTGATCACCTCCGAAGGGATGCCGGGCATGTCAGATACCGACTAGGCGAAAATGTCCAAGTTAGCCCTTAAGAAACCCAAGAGACGCTCCCGGTCCTCCAGGGGAAGGAGTCCTCCCATGCTGATGGTCTTCGCTGGTTCCTCCCCAATGGGGAAGGTTAGCAGGTGCTCAGCTGGCTCTCCTCCTTGGCTGGAGTCTCTAGGATCAGATGCATCTAGAGCTGGCTCAACTTCCAGGGGACTTGATGCCGCGTGATAACAGGGCAGGACCGGGCTGGTCTCGCCGCGCATCTCACCAACTCCCTCACTAGTGGGAAACTGCACTAGTAAATGCCGGGTGGAAATGACTGCATCCAAAAGGTTCAGACCTGGGCGCCCGAGAATGGCATTGTACGCCAAGGGGACCCTTATGACCAGGAACTTCATGATCACAGTGCTTTGGCATGTGGTGTCCCGGCTGTCACAGGCAGAGATATTTCACCTTCGACCCTTACGGAGTCCCCGGTAAACCCGACTAGCGGGACCGCCACAGGTTGGAGAGAGTCCACAGATAATCCCATTTGAACAAAAGCGTCATAAGTAAGGATGTCAGCTGAGCTGCCACTATCAACTAATATCCTTTTTACAGGGTGCTTGGCGATCGTCATGGAGACGACGATGCCTTCATTATTTACATTCCCCACTACAGTAGGTCCCCCCAGGGATTACATTGTTCGGCGCCTCCTCCCCTCTCGGCCATTTAGGTGCAGAGGCAGATCCCCATGACACCATTCCGACCGTCCGCTCAGTGGGGGCATTGTCGACCGGGGCTTGGACAGGCGGGAGCCCCATGAGGGCCGGCAGCGGCTGCGGCATCTTTTGGACATATTTGCCGAGGTAGCTCCGTTGAATAAGCTCCTCGATGGCCTTCTTCAGGTTGTAGCAGCTATCGATATCGTAGCCGTAATCCCGGTGGAAACGGTAGTAGCGGCTCTTATCACGGGGAGGACCTTTCTTCATGGGAGGAAGTCGTTGAAGATAAGGCTCACCCTCGATCTCTATCAGAATATGGGATCGAGGGGTTAGAAGAGGCGTGACCTTACTCTCGTCGGGGACGGGGCTCCGATGCCTATTCTCGGAACGACAAGGCGGGTCAGCTCGCCTGTGTTGAGGGGGCCCGCTGGGCTCGGGGCGAGCGAGCTTGTGGCTGGAGTTTCTTGAAGATTCCCGGCGGGTGAAGTCGGCTTCATCCGTGTGGATGCATTTCTGAGCTCGGAGGAGGAGATCAGAATAAGAGCTTGGGGGCTTCTTATCCAAGGAAAAAGTGAAGCGGGATGGGAGGAGTCCCCGCTTCAGCGCCAGTGTTGCCACCGCGTCATCGAGATGATAGACCTCTAGGGCAGTGGCCTTGAATCGGGACACAAAGTCCCGCAGAGACTCTTCCTCCTTCTGACGGATGGAGAAAAGGCTGTCGGCTACCCTTGGGATTCACCGGCAGGCGTCAAAGTGTGCCATAAAGGCTTTCTCCAGCTCCCGAAAGGAGTCGATGCTGTGAGGGGGCAGGCGTGAGTGCCATGCATGGGCGGCCTTCCGCAGGGTAGCGGGGAAGGCTTTGCAGAAAAGGGCGTCTGAGGCGCCCTGGATTTGCATCATTGCTTTGTAGCTCTCGAGATGATCGAGAGGATCCGTCGTACCATCGTACGGGTCTATCTGAGGAAAGCGGAACCTGGAGGGGACTGGTTCCTCCAATATACGGCGGGTGTAAGGAGGACGAGTGTTGAACTCTTCCTCCGGCTGATGGTTGATCTTCTTGGCGAGCTCGTCGAGGCACCTATTGTACTCCTCCAGGCGTTCCTCTGCCTGGCGTCTAATCGTCGGGGCCCTCCGAGATGGCTCGGAGGAAGAAGAAGAAGAGGCAGAAGGAGATGGAGACGGAAGTCGGAACTTCCGCCTGGGTTCCTCGTGATGATGTGGCTTGGGAGAAGATTTGTTGGGGCCGCGGTCAGGGGACCGTGGCCGCTTGGAGGGCTCGCATCGAGGCTTCCTAGGGGAAACCTGACGTCGGCCGGTCTCTCGCCGACCGACCTCCCGCTGAGGAGAACCTTTCCTCGCCGAATGTTAATTGGCGGGGGGAGCAGTCTGATGCTGGGTGGCCACGGACTGTTGTTGCTGGAGCCCGTGGACCATGGCGGTGAGATTCTGGACTTGCTGGGAAAGAGTCGTCAGCCGCTCTGCTGTTTGATCAACGGCCTCCAACGACGGGCAGGCAACTGGAGGGTTAGTAGCAGGGGGATTGGCTTCCTGCTGCCTAGTTGGCGGGACGAGCCCCGCTGGACAGCTGACAGAGGCATCCTGAGCTCGCGTCACTACCATGGCTTCTTGAAGAGAAGAGGGAAAGAGAGTCTCGCCTACCGAGATGTAGCACAGGGAGAACGTTCGCTACTTTTTCTTATCCCCCTTCCTGGCTCGCCAATCTGATGACGCTCAATCACCTATCCTGGACGTCGGGAACGTAATGCTTCTCCAGGCTCTTCTTCATCAGGTTACCTGCAGAAAAATCCCAGGATCGGAGAGGGTTCTCCGGTGGGACCCTCCGATGCCCAAGTTAGCAACTGAGGTCACAGCTGAAGAGGGGCTCGAGTGAGCCCTTTTTAGTATGAAAAAAGAGGTCTCAGGGAGGAGGGATTCCTTCCTGAATGCTAAGGCAGCGATTTTGGGGATTATCGCGCATACCTATTTACTGGGTGGATTCATCTTTTTATAAGGGTTGACCCTGGCATGATCACGTGGGATTGCGTGAGAAGGGAATGTCTGCGGAGTTCTTGGGAGGTGCATGAATCTGCGCTGGTTGGTGGGTCATGTCCCATCGGAAAGGGAGAAAGCGGCGATTGGTGGGCTAAGTCCCATCAGCCAGTGGGGCTGTTGGGTAGTTGGGTCTAGTCCCATTAACAACGTGGTCAGTAGTAGGTGGACCTGGCATTGTCAGGCGGCGTGAGTCAAAGAGGCAGTTTCTTGAACCGCTGGGGCCATGCTGGGGAGAACTGGGATACCTTAACCTTCCCGGGGGAGTCGAGGCTGGACCCGGCTGGCCAGGGGTGGCCGGGGCCGACTCGGCGGGCTTGGAGATGCCGGGACGGAGAGGGGCCGGCCAGGAATGGCCGAGGCCAACTCGGCGGGGTCGGAGACGCCGGGTCGAGAAGGGCCGACCAGGAAGGGTCGGGGCCGACTTGGCGGGCTTAGAGAGCTCAGAGATGCCGGGACCAAGAGGGGCTGGCCAGGAATGGCCGGGGCCAACTCGGTGGGCTCGGAGACGCCGGGGCTGAGAAGGGCCAACTAGGAAGGGTCGGGGCCGACTCGGCGGGCTTGGAGACGCCGGGGTCGAGAGGGGCCGGCCAGGAATAGCCGGAGCCGACTCGGCGGGCTTGGAGACGCCGGGGCCGAGAGGGGCCGGCCAGGAATGGCCGGGGCCAACTCGGCAGGCTTGGAGATGCCGGGGCCGAGAAGGGCCGACCAGGGAGGGTCGGGGCCGACTCGGCGGGCTTGGAGACGCCGGGGCTGAGAGGGGCCGGCTAGGAATGGCTGGGGCCGACTCGGCGGGCTTGGAGACGCCGGGGCCGAGAAGGGCCGACCAGGAAGGGTCGGAGCCGACTCGGCGGGCTTGGAGACGCCGGGGCCGAGAAGGGCCGGCCAAAAATGGCCGGGGCCACCTAGCTTGAAGACGTAGGGGGCCGGCTAGGAAGATGTCGGGGCCGGCTGGGAAGTGCCGAAGCCGCCTAGCTTGGAGACGTAGGGGGCCGCCTAGCTTGGAGACGTAGGGGGCCGGCTAGGAAGATGCCGGGCCGTTTGGGATGGTGCCGGGACCGGCTGGGAAGTGCCGGGGCCGCCTAGCTTGGAGACGTCGGGCTTGGAGGTTCCGGCCTTGGAGGTGCCGGTATTGGAGGTGTCGGCCTTGGAGGTGCCGGCCTTGGAGGTGCCGACCTTGGAGCCGAGGTGGCCGAGCGGGGCGAGGCCAATTGCTGAGGCCGAGGTGGGCCGTCGCTGATGTTGAGGTCGAAGTGGGCCGCGGCCGATGCCAAGATCAAGGTGGAACGTGGCCAACGTTGAGACCAACGCCGCTGTCAAGATGGGCCGTCCAAGAATTATTGTCTTTTATTCTCCATGGGGTCAACTGGCCCCATCACAAGTTATGAAAAAAGCTAATTTAAATAATATAAAAGTCATGCATATTTTTTAACTACTGGATTTAGCAGCTCAGATGATCAACATCGAATGTTTATCATCCAATCAGAATTGATTGAATACCACATCAAATCTGGTCAGTCAAATTCTAGTTCATCTTTACACACTCACACACACACACATAATATTTATATGCATGTATGCATGTATAGTTTAGTTTGGTTTATGATCATGATCTTTTATTTTTTTGGCAGCTTTCTCATCGTGTACTCAGCAAAGAGCAGCGAGTCATGCAAGTTTGAAGCTCGATCTAATTCAATCAGGAGCCATAAACAACTATTCAAATGTTAAACCATCGTTAATGCAAGTTAGATTTATCGGAGGACCAATTGTCGAACAGTCCAGCATGATTAGCCGAGGCTGTGGAGCCTGTAACGATCGACTTCTCCAAAGCACCGACATTTCTGCGCCAGGTAACTGACCAAACACGACAAGCGGTCAAAGAGATTCAGTTCCGGTCATCTGTCTCTCTCTCTCAAACAAGCAAACAACTTTTTTTTGTATTAAAACAAACAAATATTTCAAAACCCAAAAAAATGCCTCACAAAGCTCCCTCTACCTTCCCTAGATGCCCACGCCATTTTTATCCGGCAATATTGTTATTTATCAACTCTACTTTTAATTCCTTGTACGCACGGTCCACCGTTCCCCACGCTCCATCAAATCGCGTGCATGGAGACATGTCGTACGTTCTCGTGAGCTGAGTTCTTCGCTATCCAAAAATCCAACTCCTGCCCTTTCCTAAAAAAGAAAGAGGAATGCACTCGGCACCAGAATGAAGGACGCCCATCACAAGACCTCTCACAAAATGTCCAAGCGACGAGATTACGGGGTGGACTTACGGCTGGAAGAAGCCTTCTTTTGGCTTTGGGTGGCCAAGTGGCGAAACGCTCATTTTGCCAAAAACCAGCTGAAAGATGCCTGTAAGTTACCATGCAGCACGTTGAAAGATAAGACAAACGAGTCCTTTTCACCAAACCTTTGTGACTGCCGTGAGGTGTGAGCAGGCTGGTTTTATCTTAATTAGTTTCCAATATCTTGGGAGTTACCTCCCAATACCCATGTCTTGCATGCCGTAAATAGTCTACTTTCTATTACTCTAAGTGCTGCCTTGAAAGAAACCAAGAACTAGCTGCTATCCTGCATTAAAACATACAGAAGGACCCAGGTCGACGGAGAGTGTCCGAGAGACATTACACCGAGTCAGATCGAGAGAGAGAGAGAGAGAGAGCTATACGTGAAATGTTGCTATCTATTTATGGTGGCAAAACCGAGTTGTCGCGCAAGGACTTCTTCTGTTAAGAGCTGCATGCAACCAAATTGCAATGCTTGCTCGTCCTTTCAAAGTGTGAATTCCAATACGGTTGGCTGGTGCGTTTGATTTCAGGTTGAGTAAATATTTTTTTACCTTAGTTGAAGTTTGCCAGTGAAATGCAAGCAGGCCATGCATGCAAATCCAGAGTGCTGGTCTTTGATGATCCATTCATTTTGGCGCAGGTTATAACCCAGTTGATTTCGTACTCACTAACGTAACCCTTGATCGGGTCAGTTCATTATTCGAGTTGTCTAGATCTTTTCTCATACAAAATGGAAGCTCATGACATCTCGTAGCAGCTGTCTTCTTTAATTAGGTCCAGAGAAAGGTGCGGTATTCTTCGGTTGCATAAGAACTGTACATGACCTCCATTCAATGATGAAGAGGTCTTGTTCATCATATTAATCTTGTTCTTCTCTTCAGCAAAAGAACTCTTTTTGCTTGATATCATTCTGTTATTCAAACAACAAACAAATTTGAGCTACCAAGCAAGAAACGGAAGTGAGTTGCGTCATTTGAAGGAATTTGAGAGGCAGCATGTTTGTAATCGTAAGTTGCTTAATTGATTAATGATAAATGAAGTTCCTTAATTGTTTAGAAAGAACAACGTTCTTTAGAAACGGAGTAAAAAAGACAACCATTTTTATATGGCACGCAACAAAATGTTGAGAATTACACCCACAAGCACGACGTTTATGGCGCAGCATTCCACCTAAACACCAGCAATTGGGTGCTTGGAAGGGATTGGTTAGAGGCTTTTCGCCCATCTAGTTAGTTTAAAGTGATGCTTTATATATAGCCACTGGCGACGTCCTAATGCGGGCCTCAGAGGCCATACTTTCGATGGTGGTGGGAATATCCCTCAGAAAAATCCTCTTCAAACTAGTTTTAGTGTGAAAGGATTATACTAAATTTAAATGATGCCCGGATACTAAATTTAGGATTGTACTAAAAATCCTCATGATCATCACCATATATATAATTTACTCTCCAATCAGAATGGTAGGCAAAAGGCGTGTGACAAGCTGCATGTCATTCCTTTTATTAATGGCACCTACCCATGAAGAGGATATACAGAAAAAAAAAAAAAATTGGGGGAAAGAAAAGGGGGTGAAACAACGCATTGAAACCCTCAATGAATGCCTTTCTGAGAACACCATCAGCATGACAGCTCTTTCCCGCATCTTTTCTCCCTTCTTCCCCACATTGCACCTCCCCTTTCTCTCCACAACCCTTTTGTCCCTTGTCTCTTCACCCTCTCTCCCATAGTCCCAGCTAGATCTTACCTATACCCCTACCTCCCTCTCTATATATAACTCCAAAACTGAAAGAAAGACAGACAGGAGGTGACAGGTAGTGAGAGATAACAAGAGAGAGATGCCGCAGACTCCTTCAACTAGGTGGTGCCCAACTCCAGAGCAGCTGATGATACTGGAGGAGATGTATAGAAGTGGGGTTAGGACTCCAAATGCTGCCCAGATACAGCAGATAACGGCCCATCTCTCCTACTATGGGAAGATTGAGGGCAAGAATGTGTTCTACTGGTTTCAGAACCACAAGGCCAGAGACCGGCAGAAGCTCCGCCGGCGGCTTAGTCGGCATCAACAACTGCTCCACTACCAGCTCCACCAGTCAGAGGATGCTCCGCCTCCTCCCTCTTCTGTGCTCCAACAGAACATGCCTCCTCACTTCCTTGATCAGGTCGTCTTCTTCTTCTTCTTCTTGCATTTTTTTCTTCTTTTTCTTTTTTCTTTTTTTTTATTTTTTCATTCGTTCATTGTTGTAGTGTTCAGTCACTGATTTCATCTGCCAGCTCCCAAATTTAAAAAAATAAGCATGATTTCAGTTTTTTGAGGGTTTTGTCTTATCTACCGGTTCCATCTCCTCTTCTTGAGCATTAGGGTCTGTAGTGACTATTTTGCTGTTACTTTGATTCTATTAAGAGTAACCCTTGCTTGCTTTCATGATCATCATGGTTTCAACTAAAATTCAGAAAGGACCTCAAGAATTTGGTACAAAGAAGGATATTATGTGCTTGTTCAAGTATCATGATATATGTTACTACAATTAGTTCCAGCGTCACTATTCCTCTTCAATAATTGTATAACTAGGATTGCTTTCAGGAGGCAACAACCCAAGGAATGGATTTGGTTGGCAAGTTGGAGACTATTGGAACCGAAGAAGAAGAAGAGCCAATGACAAGTGCTACGGGCTTGGAACAAGAATGGATGGCAACGATGGATGTGAGCTCATCTGTTCCTCCATGCTGCAGGCCTCTGAAAACTCTGGATCTCTTCCCTGTCAAAAGCACCGGTCTCAAAGATGAATGCAGCTCCTCCAAGTCCTCCTCATGCTCTACGTCCACCAACTAAATGCAACCAGCTGCTGCATGCCTCTTTATCTAGGTCCATCCATCTATATGTCTCTGCCTTTAGCACCTCTATCATGTACCATTTCTTAGTCCTTTGCACCTTCTACTACTAAGACTGTTGTGGACTGACTCCAGGAGAAGACACTTCGGTGGTAATTCGTATTTCTATCTTCATGCGTTGTTCTTTTTCTCCAGATTAGAGCCTGTTGGACTTTAAAAGGGATTTCCCTTCTTTTGTTCTCGTGTCTGGCTGACAACATTCTCGTTCTCTTGCTTCTGAAAGCGTTTATTAGTTTCTGACCCATCAATCTGACTCAAAAGAATCTCTCTCCCTCTCTCTCTCTCTCACGCACACAGACAATCAAAAGGGCAAGAACATGAATGAGTTTATGCTCTGAGGAGAGAAGAAAGGGTTTTGAGGTCGGCAACGTTAGGAGTGTTTAAAAGTTTTCAGACTATTATTAATTAATATAATTTTAATTTTTAGAAACTGATTAAACAAATTTGGTTCAATAACACAAGCCGGATGAGTCCACTATCCAAAATTATGATTCATTTAGTTTGAATTTGAGTGCATTTTTATTGGTTGATTTTTTTGCATCAAGATGTAATTACCATGATGTTCTGCTGACCATGAGGGTTTTATAAGTGTGAAGTATGGATGGACCCTCCAACGCCATACAAAGGACCGTATTTGCTTTGTACCAACAAGAGGGTTCCGTTCCAACAAAAGCTGAGGTGGTTTAATTGCCATGACCTAGTCTGGGCCATAGGCCTGATTCAAATCATGGATGAATTCTTGATCACGTTTTGCTGCCGATTGTGGATGAATTTTGAGCTATGCATGCTAATAATGATGGATAATAACTTTTAGCTTTTTATGTTTTGGGCCTCCATTTGAGCTAGGCCATGACCTAGTCTCGATAAATATGGGCCAAGAAGGAAAGCTCTTTTTGCACCACTTGCGGTGCAGGACGCGCACACCGCACACAGTAATTGGCCGCACATGCGTGTAACCATATATTTTCAAGAATATTTTTATCCTTTTGCATCGCATGCGCGGCCACACGCATGCGCAGCCAATATCGAGGAGCATATATAGTGCGCGCGCTCCTGGTGCAGGAGGACCTTTTCGGGCTAAGAAATAAATCGATACTATTAGGTCAAGACTTGATTTAGGACCTGTCATGGTTCATACATTGATCATGGACTAAGGCTAATAGGGATCAATGCCCAATTTGAGTTTAGAATGGTTATGGCTCAATATATGCTTTTATATTTACATGCAAATTTTATTTTTAATTATGCATTATTATTAATTATTTTCTTGAAATTTATGTGCATATTCTGGAAGATTATTCGACTATAAATTGTTTTATATTCTAGAGTCTAAATGTGGCATGTTCTTTGCTTACTAGAGTTTATATTTTATGTACTCTAAATGTAATGAATATACGTATTAAGTGAAATCATTTTTTATTAAATTCAAGATATATAGTATGAATGTAATTGAATTTTATTTTATGGCCCAAGAAAATACATACAGTTTGTGTACTTTATGTTGAGTAATTACAGGTATACATTTGGTTATGTATGCATATTGTTTTAAGCATAATAGATATTTTATTTTCAAAGAATTTTATGGTTTGATGAGGATGCTTGATTGCTAAAATGACTATCCATTGAGGCTTATAGAATTTTTTTCATACTTGTGTATGAGATCCTGAGTTACAACATATAGTTGCCTAATCAAACGGGGTTATTGTTTACTGTAATTTTAAAGAATGGATATGAAACATGATGTTATAGGATATATTAGCTTAGAAGATCTATCTGCCTAAAGAGAATAGTTTTTTTTAAGGCTAAGATACTCTCATAATTCGCTCCATGTGTTACGAGATCCTAGATTATAGCATACAATCACCCACCAAAGGGAATTATTGTGTGTTGTAATTTTAAGGAATAGATATGGAACATTATGTTAGAGGGTGCACTAGCTTATTGAATCTATCTACTCAAAGAGAATAGTTTTCTCAAAGATTAGAGTATTTTAATGGTTTGCTTCATGTAGAGAGATCTCACTATCATGTTGTATTCTTTGCCCAAAGAAAAGTTTGTAATGATGCATCGAGACTCTCTGAATATATAGTCATAAAATATTGAGACTATTTTGACATATATTGAATTCTATGTATTGAATAGTCTCCTTTAATATGAATAATAACATACCATAATTAAGATCCTAACCGTTTTTAACTATAGGAGATGGAAAGAGGTTGTATTAGTTTGTCATAAGGATTGATGATATTGATCTGACTGTGATAGTGAGCCTTATTAGCCCACTAATGAGAGTATTATTATTCAGAAAGAATTTTGTGTTAAGTGAGAAAAGCCATATCATTTAAGCCTGCATGCATAAAAAGATATTTTTTGATCATCTTATGAGTGGATTAATTGAAACCAGCGATGTCAAGGTTTTTTGGAAAATGATAGGACAAAGATATTAAGTACCTAATAAATCTAAGATTAAAAAAATTTATAAATTTATGGTTCATTATGTCCTCACTTTCTTGTTTATTGGGTTTAAATAAAATCAAAGCTACCTATAATGTTTTAAATAAAGCTAAGAATCGGAAGTAATGTTAAAATTGATATTGAATTCATAGGGACTATGGGTTTGAATTCAAAGTCTGCTTTTCAAGAGGTTGTATGCAGTTTGTCATAAGGATTGATGATATTGACCTGACTGTGATAGTGAGCCTCATTAGCCTACTGATGAAAGTATTATTATTCAGAAGAATTTTGTGTTAACTGAGAAAGATCATATGATTTAAGCCTGCATGCATAAAAAGATATTTTTTAAATATCTTATAACTGGATTAATTGAAACCAACGATGTCAAAGGTTTTTTTTGGCAATTATAGGACACAGATATTAAGTATTTTATAAATCTAAGATTGAAAATTTTATAAATTTATGGTTTATCATGTCCTCACTTTTTTCTTTATTGGGTTTAAATAAAATCAAATCTACCTATAATGCTTTAGATAAAGCTAAGAATTGCAAGTAATATTGGAATTGATATTGAATTCATAGGGACTGTCAATTTGATTTCAAAGTATGGTTTTCAACTTATCCAATATTGCCTTTTTAAAGGAAAATTTAATTTTAACTTGATAAACAAGGATATTCTTTCCATATTACAGATAGAAAAGTAGTTTTGCTTTTGAATCATGATAAAATTATTGGGTAATTTTTATTTGTTAGTTTGAATTACCCTTTACTCCCAATAATAAATATATACTTACTCTAATATAGAAAAAATTGTATCTAAAAGACCTCTAGTTAAAGAAAAATATTCAATCATGTGGCATAAAAGTTTAGGTTACACTTTGAGTGAGAGAGAGAGAGAGAAATTTTAAATGATGATGATTTTACTCTCCCTTATTTTTAAAGAAATGAAGACTTGTATTAATTGCATTAGGGTAATTAACAAGTCAATAAAGGTGAAACTTATAGCATTGATCTTCTTATGATTATGCACACTAATATTAGTGGACCTTTGTTCTTTTATTGATGCTTTTTTTTCTTCATAATTATCTTTATCTAGTCAAAAAGAAGCATGGAGATCGTTAAAATTGAGGTTTAAAATAATTAGAGAAGGTCATTAAAAGTTGTGAGGTCTAATCACAAAAGTAAGTATTAAGGCAGACATGATGCAAAAGGACAACAAATATGACAACGGTTTGCTAAGTATTTACAAAAAAAAAGATTGTAGCCCACTATATCATGTTTGGTAGTCTTGATTAGAACGGTATAGTTATTGAGCATAATTACACCTTTAAAGATATGATGAGGTGTATAATAATTAAGTTTAACTTTCCTCAATTTGTTTTAAAGTAAGGCTATTATAAGACCGTTTTGAGTATGCTCAATATAATATTTAGTATGTTTCCAAAATACCTTTTAAGTTATAAACAGGAAGAAAACCTAGTTTAAACTACTATTGTACTTAGAGTTGTCTTCTTTAAGTTTAAAGATTTTTGATCCTTTTGAGAAAAGACTGACCACCCTGGACTGCTCATTATTGTTTTATTAGATATCAAGAATATTCTAAAGAATGAAACTTTGGTTATCCTACAAATGGCACTAATAGTGTGAAGTTCATGATTACTAAATTTGACCTTGATGTTGCTTATATTATAAATTGTCAAACTATTAATAAGAGAGCCTAATGGGTGTGTTATGATTCCATTACCACTATTGCATAAAGATGTTATACGTACACATATAAGAGATAGTAAATCATAGACAATATAAGCTAAACCCCTTCTTTTTAGTCTTACTTTTATTGACATGCCTCATTAGGAAAAGATCATTGTAGAGGAACCTATAAGGAGTTCAACTAGACAAAGGAGATGTATTATTTTAAATAATTATAATAAGGCTATCTACATCAATTCTTCCAAAGAATTCTTATAGGTCCATTAATGTTGGTAGCTCATTTTGATTTGAAGTTTTACCAAATAGAGATAAAAGAACCCTTGAATAGTCATCTTGAGAATGAAGTTAATCAGTGCATATACCACTAGATCAGTAGAAGTAGATTCATTTTTCTTGTATTTTATGTAGATAATATTTGGTCTATCAGTAGTAATTTTGGTTTACTACATAAGAGTAAAAAGTTGTTGTCCAAGACTTTTAATATAAAAGATCTTAGTGTCTTATCTTTTGTTCTTGGAATTGATATCGATAGGGATATATCTCATGATATGTTAGGACTCTTTCAAAGTACCTTATTTATTGTGTGCTTAATAGGTTTAATATATAGAATTGTAAACTTGAGGATACACCTATTGTGAAATGTAATAAGCTTAGTTTAAACTAGTTCCTCAAAAATGATTTTGAAAAAGAGTCTATGAAGAGTGTACCTTATATTTGTGCAATTGGTGGTTTGTCGTATATATAAGTTTGCACTAAACATTGCTTATGCAATGTGTATTCTTAGCAAGTATTTCTCAAATGTTAGTTTTAACATTGAATGGCTTTCAAGATAGTGATAAAGCACTTGATAAAAATAACAGGTTTTATGCTTATCTATAAGAAGATGGGTAATCTTGAGTAATTGATTACTTAAATTAAAATTATGTTAGTAGTTTTGTTTCACTTAAAATCCACCTAAGGTTATGGTTTTAAGAGCCACATATCTTAAAAGAGTGTTGAAAGACACTCAGCTTCTTGTACTTCACTACTTTGAAGCTGCAATGCTGGTTATATAGCTAAGAAATTTAATTTTAAGGCTTACTATTATTTATTCCATCTCTATACCACTAAAATTTACTATGATAATAATTTTGTTATGTTCTTTTCAAGGAACAATAAAATACTAGTGGATCTAAATACATGGAGATTAAATATCTCGTAGTCAAATTATTAATAAAGAAAGTAGACATTATTGTCATACATTGTATAAAAAGGCATGGTTATTGTTATGTTAACCAAGTGACTGACTCATTCAGTTATGAAACACGATAATATGTATATTTCAAGGTCCTTCGATATGCTTAATTAGTGGGAATAGAATGTGTTTATTAATCTCTCACAAGCTAATTTATTGCATACGTTAATATAAAACCTATTTTATTTTTTTGGTACATTTATTTGATATATGATGATAATCATTATTTTATTGATAGCATATTACTTTTATTTATATATGCACATTGTTGATATTTGACACAAAATGTTTTTGAAAACTTAAGACTTTATATCAGTAAGTGTTAGTTTTGTATGTCTCTTGGTAATACCATAAAGAAAACTTTGAGGTATTTTACGAGAGACATGCTAGGCATATGATAAATGCCATATGAATTCTCTAGCTTCAGTTGAAGCATAAAGTTTTATAAGAAATCATTTGATGGATTGATAGAGAGATTAACACTTAAATGATCACATTTGCAGATTGTTTTCTTAACATGCTACCATATCATGATTCATGCTAATGGAAATTATTAGTGTTTATAACTATAAATTGATCCTATGTCAATAAAGGGTATAATGATTACCATGATTTGGTGTTGGTAGCTTTTATGGGATCGGATTATTTTTGATTAGGTGTTGTGTCAAAGGACCATATATTTTAAAATTTGTGACCACATTAAGTTTAATTGTTCAGTGTTGCCCAGATGTAGAAACTCAAGAGAGTGGATGAATTGGGTTTCTTAAAAATTAATACGCAACAAGTATATGTACTTAATAGAAATCAGAATTTAATTGCAAGTGATATGAGGTGAAGTGAAGAGATATTAGAGACAATCAAGCAATCACAAACACAAAGATTTTTATAGTGGTTCGATGCCAACCCAACACCTATGTTCACTCCCCAATAACTTCTTAAAATTTTACTCTAATCGTTTCAAACGATTACAACCTCTAGCCTTCCCAGCTAGCAACTTATTTTTAGGCAGAAGGGAGCCTAACCCCTAGCCTTCCGGACTAGTCCTCTTATTTTCGAGCACAAGAAAGCCTTACCCCTAGCTTTTCGGGCTAGTTCTCTTGTTTACGGGTACAAGAAAGCCTTACAATCAAATACAAGAATATCAAGGTTTAGTTACAAGAAGCTCCTAAAATAAGTAAATGAAACAATGAAATATCACTTTACAAATTTTGAAGATTCCGGCTTCTTCTTTGGGATGAGCTTTGAGAAATGAATGAAGTCTTCTTGTGGTTGTTGAAGCTTTGGATGATGCCTTCAATAAATTTAAAACTCCTCATTGTAAACTCTTGAATGCACCAAATCTCTTCTTTAAATGCTCTCAACCACTTGAATAAATACTCCAATAACTCTTATAATGATTCTCAAATGAAAGCTCAACAACAACTTCTCACAAAGATATTCAACAAGATTTTCACTCTATTTTTCATATGATTTTCTTCTCTATTTTTCACTCTCTGATCTCATCTCTAATCTCCTATAAAAACATTGTTAGAGGAAGCATTTATATAGCCATTTCAAAATATAGTCGTTGAAGAACCATTGGAAAAGATGGAATGAAAATAGGCAACCAAATATAGCCGTTGAAGTATATTTCCCAAATTCCAGTTGACTGAATTTAATCCCCAGTTGACTAGATTTGAAAAGGGCACAACCTAGAAGAGTTTCATACCAATCTAGTTGACTGGAGTTGGACTCCAGTTGACTAGATTCAAAGAGAGCATGGCCAGGGGAATTTTTCATGCCAATCTAGTTGACTGGAGTTGAACTCCAGTTGACTAGATTCAAAGAAGGCTCTACTAGGATAAATTTCATAGCAATCTAGTTGACAGGAGTTGAACTTCAGTTAACTAAAGTCCAACATGAGTTGCCTGGGAGGAGTATTCATAGCAAATTAGTTGATCGGATGCAAAATCCAGTTAGCTAATTTCAAACAAGAGTTGCCTGGAAGGAGCATTCATCGCAAACTAGTTGACTGGATGCAAAATCCAGTTAGCTAGTTTCAAGCAAGGTTTGGCTAAAGCATTTCACAAGCAAAATAGTTGACTAAAGTCTTGCTCCAGTCAGCTTGTTTTCAATGAGGTTCGGCCAAATGACTTAACAGGGAATTTAGTTAACTAAAAAATCACTCCAGTTTACTTGTTTGAGGCAAGGTTCGGCCAGATGACTATAGGAGCAAATTTAGTTGGTTGGATTTGATGCCCAATCAACTCTTTTCAAGCATGGTTCAGCCAAGGCAATGCACAGGCAATCTAGTTAGCTTGATTTGTAATCTAGTTGACTAGAAAATAATAGCAATCATTCAGGAGGAATAAAATAAGTAGTGGGTGTAGGAATTTCTTCACCAAAGCTCCTAGATAGCTTTCTTTGGGCTTGTAAACATTTGAGATGACTTTATTTGACTCAAACTTTTGAGATAGAATATTGAATCATTCATTTCTCTTCTTGGTATGTTGTATTAACCTGCAATGATCTTTGTCCCATAATAAACACATTAGTATCATACTTAATTGTTTTGTGATCATTAAAATCAATATGAGGTCAATATTAGCTTATATGTTATTTTCTAATAAATAAAAATTTTTAAAACTTAATTAACTACAATTAATGTTGCCTAAGTGGGAGAACGTTGAAAATTTTTCACATGTATGCTACCATTAATTATTATGATTTTAAGTTTATAAAATTAGGTGAACGAATTTGACTCAATGATACAAGTTGGATGAGTCCAGTGTTGTTTAAAATTATGATCTATTTGGTTTAAACTTGCACGCACTTTTATTGATTGATGTAGTTAGTGATTTACATTCGCTTGGAGCCTAATAGTGACTCATGATAGGAGGATCTATTAGGATTTCTTTATAAATAGGCCAGATCCTCTTTTCTCTCCTTATACATTGCAATTGGTTTTTTCCATCAAGAACACTACCTAAAGGAGGAGCAAGAAGAGAAAGATTTAGCCTTTGCATGGTGAGTGCTTTCAAATCTTCTTGGGTTCAATAAAGATCTCTTAATTAGGTTTAAATTGAGTTCATTGGATAGCAATGTATCGGATTTGGTCAAAGTGGTTTAGATTTAGCTTTAATTTAACTCCTAGCTCATTTAATTCGAACCATATTAAACTTCGATCTGGTCCATAATTACCCATGAATATATCAAGATCTTTTTCAATGACCCAATCTCCCCCATTGGGCTTTGGTTCTAGAATCAGCTGAATTGCATTACATGGCTCAGCTGATCTGAACCAAAACTTCTTGACTTCAGGTCAAGAAAAGGATTAAACCAAAAACTCAAGGCAGGTTGATTAGGATCTTATTTAAATTGGTTCAGAAATTAGATCTACAGGAAAAATAATTACAGATTGTACTAGTTGACCAGCGCCCCAAAACTAGCACAGAACCTTATCAGAAATCAACTCATCGAATTAAGGCAATGGATTAATCTAATCAACTAAATCTATTTGTATCTCAAATGGTCCGGTCCAGGATTAAATCCATCGAAACCCAGTCCTCACCCGCTGAGATCTGGTGTTAGGTTTCAATTGACTGAATCATCTAAACTAGGACTAGTTTGGGTTCTGCTCTGACTAACCATGGATAGAGTCTAACTAATTTGGACCCAAACGACAATGGCTTGAAGTAGCTAAGACCAACGTTAACCCAGCTCCATCCCTTATTCACCGTGTTGGCTTTATTCTTTTGGAGCAAAGGAATTCACGGCTCTACATATATATCTTCATTATATCATACAGAAAGCTGAGATGTTTTTTTCTATATAGGTTCAAATTTTGCCATGTATAACATTTTTTGCTTGCGTTCACCGACCTTGCCTCACCATGTTGCCTTTATTCCTTTGGAGCAAAGGAATTCACTACTTCATTATAGGCTTTCTGCGATCTAACCTTTTTAGCTAGCTTATTTTAAATTAAAATATAAAATTAAATTAAAAATATAAAAAATAATATAATTAGAATTTTGATTGAATCAATATTTATAATGTTCAGTATTAAGCTAACTTTTTAAACATCCTGAATCACTCAATTTGAAGGTTGATTGATGAAGTCAGAAGTAATTTTATGAACATATATCATCGTTAACTAACTTTAAATAAATTATGAAAATGCCATTGACCGAGATAAGAATAATTTTTGATGTTTTTATCTAAATTTTTATATTTTAATATTAGGTGCCATAAGTTAAAAGTTAGTTTTGAATCAAAAACCTATTAATAAATATTTAACTCTTTATTTTTTTTATCCTACAAGAATTAAAAAAAATTATTATTTTTAGGAGATTATAATTCTATAAAGAGTGAGAAGCTATGAATCCTCTATATAAATAGAATTCAATTGAGGTCTTTTGATATAGTTTAAAAAGATAAAGAAGATAATGATTAAAGGAGTAAGAAGATCAAGTTAATAGAGCCCTTGAATATTATAAATTAAGAATTAATTTTTAGTATTCTTATCTAAAGAAGTAACCTAATCATAAGTTAGATTATTTTATAAATTATTCATAATTTCTAAAAGGATTTTAAACTTTAGTAAATAATGTAATCATGAGCTAAAGTATTTTATAAATTATTTATGATTATTAAAAGGATTTTAAATGTTAGTAACTTGATTATAAATTGATATTTTTTTTTTAATGTTACCAGAGATTGCCAAAAATTTATTTTATAATTGATGATTAATTATTTGAATAAAAATAATTGCTAAACTTTTAAATAATCAATTATATTGAAATAATAAAATTTTATAATTATTTTTAAATATTATTAAAAGTTTAAATTCTACATAGTATATTTATTACTATGGTTTAAAGGAGATCTACACTCAGTTATCACTTGGATCTCCAAATCATGTGAAGCCATATGGTGATGTTTGGGGAATGTCCGTCCAGCTTGAATGATTCCAGACCAAGCAAAGTCTCTCAAATGGAGATCAAAGGGTGCGAAGTGACTGTGAGCTCTGGCGATAAGTCAGCTACAGTGTTTGCTACAGTAGAGTTTAGCATGCCCGATTCTTAAAGCAACCTTTGGTCCCCTTCGGCCTGCTTTGAGATTTGTACTGCGGCTGCCTGTGAGCTTGATCTCCGGTGAACTTCCCCGTCCTCGGCAATCTGCCCTCACCGGTTGGTTGCTTCGGCTATCTCCTCTTCTCCAATGGCTATGGATGGTGGAAAGGATGGCCGGAAGGCTTGGACTAGGACTGTGGATTCCAACTATGTATGGGTTTTGCCTTCCCCATCGCCGGAGGAGGTCACGTTGTTGGAAGGCTATTTTCCTGACATAATCCAAATTCCTGCTGCGGCTCTGATGGAATCTAGTGGAAGTTGGGGGGAGAAGGCCATTTTGGCTAGATCCTTCGCTCGTTGGGTTCCTCCGGAAGCCTTCATCCGGGAGTTCAGGCGAGCGGGTGTCACGGGCGATATCGACTCTGTTTGCCTGGCTCACAGATGCCATATTTTCCGATTCGTTGATGCTCAAGCTAAGGAGCTGGTGCTGGGACGTCCGTGGGTGATCAATGGTCAACCAATAGCCACGGAAGGATGGCATCTGGAGTTCATACCGGCGACGGATTCTGTCGCATCGATCCTCCTGTGGGTGCGTCTGCCAAATCTCCTGTTGGAGTTCTGGGAAGATGAAATACTGAAAGCTATTTTGTTGCCGGCGGGACAATTCCTCTACTCTGACTCTGCCACTCAACTGAAGACCAGAGGAGGGTTTGCGAGGGTTTGTGTGAGAGTTGATCTCCGGTGCTCGCTTCGGCCGGGAGTCAGAGTTCGTGGGCTGAACTCTCCCTTCTGGCAGCAGTTTCAATACGAACATGTGGCGGGAATTTGTCCGGAATGCGGGATGTTGCTGTTGGGGAGCGCGGAATACCCCCAAGATCACGGCTATAGCGTATATGAGTAATACAAAAATCTTTTACCGTTCTAATCTATGAGTATAAGATTATACCTTCAGACTTGAACGCTGGAACACTTGATTTAATTGCTCGACCTCAACCGTTTGGCCTTCCGCCGTATTCCCAAAATACCTTCTTCTCTCTCAAGATGGTGGGATCTCTCTCGGCCGACCTAGGGTTTCTTGCTTTTCTTTTTTCTCAAAAGCATTAACCCTAGCAACCAATTGAGAGGGTATTTATAGGGCTACAACAGGGACCAAATAGGCAAATATGAAAAGGACTTCCCACGTAATTAAATCTCCTAATCCTATCCCGGGTTAGGATTTAATTACGTAAATTATAATTCATTCCACTAAAGAATTATAATTGTACTCCTAATCATATTTGAATTTATATTTTCGAGCCTTAATATTAAATACTTATTATCTCCCCACGTTAAGATTACAAATATCCACCAATTAAATTTAAATACTGACAATATAATTTAATTGGCTGTTATTATCCTTGAGACTTATCCACTTAACTTATTTGACGTATCGGATTCAAAATCCACTTGCAAGATTTGATACGATCAAAACTTATAAGCTTTCTCAAGGGGATATCATCAGTCCAAATTAACCGGACGTGGATTCCTTCAACTATTAATGTTCACCATATATATAATATTATTGCCCAACCCACTGAGATTATTGACTCATATAGAATCTCACTCTATGTGTAATCAAAGCAATAATCACTACACACACGTGTCTAGTAATAGAATTCAGATTAAGAGCATAAGTAATCATAATATTCATGAGTTCTAAATTATTTTATAAAGTCAGTATAAAATAATCAACTCAACTGGGTCCTGTTCAATACACACAAAGTGTACTAGCACAAATAGTTAGAATAAACCATTCCCCGTAGTCAAGACAGACCTACTTAAATTTGTGCTACAGCTATACTGATGGTGTGTCCAATTCCATCTAAAACTGTGAACAATAAACTTGTATTCCAAAAGAACCGATGATCTAGTCTTCTGTGTGTAAGCCGTACTCTACACACTAGATCAAATACTCTTTGGAAATACTAGACACATGCACATATATATAGTAAATGGCACACATTGCTCAAAATGAATTCTCATTAAAAATGTAAAGACATAAAGCATATCTTTTAGTCTATATCTCTATCAATCTCCCACTTAGACTCAAAGCAATGCTTGTACACATCTAACTCCCATGCCCTCTACATGTCTATCAAAAACTTTTGAAGTTAAACTCTTTGTAAAAGGATCTGCCAGGTTGTCCTCAGATGTAACCTTGGTCACCAGCACGTCACCTCTTTGCACGATGTCACGTATCAGGTGATACTTACGCTCAATGTGTTTAGATTTCTTATGGGTCCTGGGTTCCTTCGAATTAGCAACTGCCCCACTATTATCACAATAAAGTGTAATAGGTAATTGCACTGAAGGTATCACACTAAGATCCAAAAGAAAGTTTCTTAGCCAAACAGCCTCTTTTGCAGCTTCAGATGCAGCCACATACTCAGCTTCCATGGTAGAGTCAGCAACACAAGTCTGCTTCACACTCCTCCAGCTAATTGCTCCACCACCCAAAGTAAACACATATCCCGAGGTTGATTTCCTAGATTCATTATCTGATTGGAAGTCCGAATCTGTATATCCTATAGGCACAAGACTATCTGCTTGGTAAACTAACATATAATCTTTAGTCCTTTTCAGGTACTTAATTATATGTTTTACTGCAGTCCAATGTTCTCGCCCAGGGTTAGACTGAAATCTGCTAACCATGCCTACGGCAAAACAGATATCAGGTCTAGTACATAGCATAGCATACATTAGGCTTCCTACTGCAGAAGCATAAGGAACTGCCTTCATACTTTCTATCTCATCAGGTGTCTTAGGACACTGATCCTTAGATAGAGAAATTCCATGCCTGAAAGGAAGAAATCCTTTCTTGGAATTATGCATACCAAAACGGGTGAGAATTTTATCGATATAAGTGGCTTGAGATAAGCATATCATCCTTTGCTTGCGATCTCGCAAAAGCTTGATCCCTAGGATGTGACTTGCTTCTCCCAAGTCCTTCATATCAAATTGTCCAGATAACCATACCTTGACCGAAGATAACACTCCCATATCGTTTCCAATAAGTAAGATGTCATCCACATATAGCACCAGAAACACCAAAGTTTTTCCATCACGCTTCTTGTACACACATGACTCGTCAGGACTTTGATCAAAACCATAAGATTTAATAGCTTGATCAAAACGAGTATTCCAAGATCTAGATGCCTGCTTAAGTCCATAAATGGACCTCTTAAGCTTGCACACCAAGTGCTCCTGGCCTTTTACTATAAAACCGTCTGGTTGCATCATGTAAATGCATTCGTCAAGATTTCCATTAAGGAAAGCTGTCTTGACATCCATTTGCCAAACTTCGTAATCGAAATGAGCTGCAATGGATAAGAGAATCCGGATAGACTTAAGCATAGCTACTGGTGAAAAGGTTTCCTCATAGTCGATCCCTTCTTTCTGAGTAAAACCTTTTGCAACTAGCCTAGCCTTGAAGGTTTCCACCTTCCCGTCTGCTCCTCTCTTCTTCTTATAGATCCACTTGCATCCGATGGGTTTTACTCCCTCGGGTGGTTCTACAAGATCCCAGACCTGATTAAAGTGCATAGACTCTATCTCTGATTTCATAGCATTTTGCCAAAGAGTTGCATCTTTATCCTGTAATGCTTCATTGTAGCTACTGGGTTCAGTATCCAGTTCATCAGAGATTCTGTCATATGACTCTCCAAGGAACGTATACCGTTTAGGTGTATTTACAACCCTCCCACTACGACGAGGCACAACCTGATTGTATGTGCTTGTAGTAATACGATCTGACTCTGATCCTTGTGCTCCATCAACCTGCACTGGTTCTGAAACTGGTGCATTAATGGTATCCTTTTGTATCAGTTCAGGGTCAGTTCGTGTTACTATACTTCTCCCACTACGAATAGTTATTGGGAAGTTTGGGAACCTACTTTCTTGTGGTGTTTCTGCTTGTACTATTGGTATTAAAGGAGCCTGTCTAGTTTTATCGCCTCTCAACTCTTCTAGAGCAATTTTACTTCTGGGTTTGTGGTCTATAATATAGTCCTCCTCCAAGAATCGGGCATTGGTGCTAACAATGACCTTCTGATCCTTAGGACAATAAAATAAACCACCTTTTGTTCCTTTAGGATATCCAACAAAGAAGCATACATCTGTCCTTGATTCCAACTTATCTGGTTTACCTTTTAGTACATGTGCTGGACAACCCCAAACCCGAACATGTCTTAGACTAGGCTTGCGCCCAGTCCACAGTTCTGTGGGTGTCTTAGGTACTGACTTAGATGGTACCAAGTTAAGAATATATGCAGCGGTCTCTAATGCATATCCCCAAAACGAAATAGGTAAGTCTGAATAACTCATCATAGATCTAACCATATCCATAAGAGTCCTATTCCTTCTTTCAGCTACACCATTCTGCTGTGGCGTTCTAGGTGCAGACAACTGGGATTCAATCCCAGCATCTAATAAGTAATCTGTGAACTCCCCTAAGAGGTACTCGCCACCACGATCGGATCGTAGTGTCTTGATATTTTTACCATGACGGTTCTCCGTTTCTGCCTTAAAAATTTTAAATTTTTCAAAGCATTCAGACTTACGGCGCATCAGATAAATATACCCATATCTTGAGTAATCATCAATAAAAGTGACAAAGTACTCAAAACCACCTCTAGCTTGGACGTTCATTGGGCCACACAAATCAGAGTGAACCAATTCTAATATCTCCTTAGCTCTATTGCCTTTGGCCGAGAATGGCCGCTTGGTCATTTTTCCTTCTAAGCAAGATTCACAGACCGGTAGTGCCTCTACTTCCAATGAACCTAATGGTCCATCTTGAACCAGTCTAGAAATCCGTCTTAGATTTATATGACCTAGGCGCAAGTGCCAAAGATAAGTTTGATTCATTTCAGAAGGATGTTTTCTCTTACATGGTCTATTATTGTTATTCACTTCATTTAGTTGCACAGTAGGAGAAACAGGATTAATAATATAAAGACCATCCACCAATGTACCAGAACAGATAAAATGTTTATTTTTCTTAATAACAACGGAGTCATTAAAATAAACTGAATATCCATCATCAACCAACTTAGAAACTGAAATTAAATTCCTTCTAATTGAAGGTACAAATAAACAGTCTTTTAATATTAAAATCCTATTTCTACTAAAAGAAAAGCTAAAATCTCCCACTGCAACTACTGACACTCTCGTGCCATCTCCCAGAAATATGTAAATCTCTCCATCACTTAGCTGCCGGGTCTGCTGGAACCCCTGCAAAGAATTGCAAACATGATTAGTGGCTCCCGTATCTACACACCAGCCACTAGTAGATAACAGCACTAAACAAGTTTCAACTACAAGTGAATGAGATATACCTCTAGCCTGTTTCCTGGCAAGCCAAACTGGACATTGCTGCTTCCAGTGACCTGGCTGCTTGCAGACAAACACTTTCCCTTCTTTTTTATTTCCCCATTGGGCTGTGGGGCATGATGCTGTTTCTTTTTCTGAACCTTTTTCTTCTTCTTAGCATGAGACTTCGAAGAAGAACCTTTTTCAGTAACCATAGCAACTGCAGGCTTCATAATGAAACTCTCTGCTACCTGAAGTTCTTTAAGTAGCTCTGCCAATGAAAAATTCATTTTGTTCATGTGTAATTTAGGCAGAACTGCTTAAAAGAATCAGGTAGGGACTGGAGAATGATATCAACTTGGGTTTCCCCATCCATCTCCGCTCCAAGGATCTCCAGTTCATTCAGAAGGCTAATCATCTTTAGAACATGATCCCTGACAGGAGTTCCTTCAGCCATATTAGTGTTCATCAGTTCTTTCATCGCAGTCTGCCTAGCTGCACGACTCTGATCCCCAAACATTTCTTTGAGGTTGAACATCATGTCATAGGCAGAGGGCATAGATTGATGCTGATGTTGCAGAACATTTGACATAGATGCCAATATGTAACACCGCGCCATCTCATCAGCCTTAACCCACTTACGGTAAGCTTGGGACTCCTGATCTGAAGCCCCTTCACCGGGCTCTGCGGGACAGACCTGAGTGAGCACATACTTGTACCCTTCTGCAGTTAACACTATATCCAGGTTTCTTTTCCAATCAATGTAATTAGGACCATTCAATTTGTTTTCTTTGAGTATCACAGCAAGTGGATTGAAAGAAGACATTTTAATCCTGAGAATCATTCATACATCAAATAAGATATAATGAGCAATAAACTTTAAATTCAAAATTATAAGTAGGGCCCCTCAACCACTACATAATAATAGAATTCGCCAGCAGCCTAGTACATTTTGAATAGTATGCCTCGATGGGAGGACGTCTACTACTCATCATTTATCTAGACAGATAAAACCTATTAATTTTACTATCTAGGTAAAAGGTAACATACCAAGTAAAATTAATTAGCTGGCTAACTTTGGTCATATAAATATTTGTAGTGACTCCGATGGGGAGGATACAATATTTATACCTAAGTGTATACCATCACTCAATGCTAGATCCATTGTCCCATGGTGGATCCTCAGATGGAGAGGTAATCCAACATTAACAACTACCAGGGATTATTCTTGGTGAGCTGGCAATCAATTTCATCCTATGGGGAGGAAAGCACTAATGCTAACACGTGAAATTAACTACCTCACCAATAAACAAGTGATGGGACCATGGGATTTAAATGTGATTAATTCCCTCTCCCACTTAGTTATTTAAACAATATTTGAGGGTTATAAAACTTGTGTTTGATTATCTCATAAACACAAACAGCAAGTGATTATCCAATTAACCATGTTCTCCTAGTTATAGACATAAGAACAAAAGGATAAACAATCAAGCAAGTATGCAACATAACCAATATAAACAAGATAAATAAAATCCCTGTTATTATGGTCAAAATTCTCCACGCAGATGAAGATCTCTGTCGCACCATGATTGCTACTTTGCTCGACGATTTGCCGCTTCGCATACGGGGGTCTGGGGGCTGGCCCCCAGCGGGGATCGACGGAAAAAAAAAAAAATCAGCTCTTCCGATCCCTTCGCGCTTTGAATTTTCCTTTAGAATCGTGATTTGCAACGGATTTCCTTGAAATCTTATCTGCAACGGATTTCCTTATCTGCAACGGATTTCCTTGAAATCTTATCTGCAAGGATTCTGCTTAAAATCCTATCATGCAACGGGTTCTCTTTAGAATCCTATCATGCAAGGATTCTACTTAGAATCCTATCTTCATCCGATTCTAATCATATCTTCATCCAATTCTTCTTAGAATCATATCTTCATCCGATTCATCTTAGAATCATATCCTGCAACATGCAGCAGGTCATCTTCCTCCATGGAGCCGCACCAGATTACAAAAATCCTATGCCTCCATATAGGAGTTCACATGCTACGTATTTACAAACACAAAGCTCTCAAAAAATCGGAGCATACATGCTATAAAATATTACAATGATCCTAGCCTCCTTAAAACCGGAGTTCACAAAACAGATCTAAGCAATATTAAATCAGAACACATACATTCACATGACCATAATAACAGGATAGAAACCTGCAAAATAACATTAGCAGCAAGCACGATCCATCCCACGCATGCATATTCCGATTAATGGAGAACATGGCCGCATTATTCATATACAGTATCAGCCGTGGCTCTGATACCACTGTTGGGGAGCGCGGAATACCCCCAAGATCACGGCTATAGCGTATATGAGTAATACAAAAATCTTTTACCGTTCTAATCTATGAGTATAAGATTATACCTTCAGACTTGAACGCTGAAACACTTGATTTGATTGCTCGACCTCAACCTTTTGGCCTTCCGCCGTATTCCCGAAATACCTTCTTCTCTCTCAAGATGATGGGATCTCTCTCGGCCGACCTAGGGTTTCTTGCTTTTCTTTTTTCTCAAAAGCGTTAACCCTAGCAACCAATTGAGAGGGTATTTATAGGGCTACAACAGGGACCAAATAGGCAAATATGAAAAGGACTTCCCACGTAATTAAATCTCCTAATCCTATCCCGGGTTAGGATTTAATTACGTAAATTATAATTCATTCCACTAAAGAATTATAATTGTACTCCTAATCATATTTGAATTTATATTTTCAAGCCTTAATATTAAATACTTATTATCTCCCCACGTTAAGATTACAGATATCCATCAATTAAATTTAAATACTGACAATATAATTTAATTGGCTGTTATTATCCTTGAGACTTATCCACTTAACTTATTTGACGTATCGGATTCAAAATCCACTTGCAAGATTTGATACGATCAAAACTTATAAGCTTTCTCAAGGGGATATCATCAGTCCAAATTAACCGGACGTGGATTCCTTCAACTATTAATGTTCACCATTTATATAATGTTATTGCCCAACCCACTGAGATTATTGACTCATATAGAATCTCACTCTATGTGTAATCAAAGCAATAATCACTACACACACGTGTCTAGTAATAGAATTCAGATTAAGAGCATAAGTAATCATAATATTCATGAGTTCTAAATTATTTTAAAGTCAGTATAAAATAATCAACTCAACTGGGTCCTGTTCAATACACACAAAGTGTACTAGCACAAATAGTTAGAATAAACCATTCCCCGTAGTCAAGACAGACCTACTTAAATTTGTGCTACAGCTCTACTGATGGTGTGTCCAATTCCATCTAAAACTGTGAACAATAAACTTGTATTCCAAAAGAACCGATGATCTAGTCTTCTGTGTGTAAGCCGTACTCTACACACTAGATCAAATACTCTTTGGAAATACTAGACACATGCACATATATATAGTAAATGGCACACATTGCTCAAAATGAATTTTCATTAAAAATGTAAAGACATAAAGCATATCTTTTAGTCTATATCTCTATCAGTTGCACCTCTCTGGTCCCTGTGTGTCTCCGACTCCGCCCTCTGGTTCAACGGCGTCTACACATCGTGGTCCATTCGGTCCCTGGATTTCTGCTATCCGCCAGCGTCGCCCTTCCCCTGCTCATCCATCGGAGCCGCAGAAGATGAAGTCTCAATTTGCACCGTGCGATGCCTCAACTCATCTCTCTTCCCCGGCGTCGGATGGCTGGAAGGAGCCTGGGAAACTGGCTCGGCGCCGTGCGAAGAAGGCTAGCAAGGCCTTGGTCACCGCTGATGTGGACTCTGGTCTGTGTGCTGGGGGGGATAAGGGGATGGTTGAGGGGTCGCTGGGTTTCAGTGGTCTTTCTATCGTGCCGCTCTATGTGTCATAGAAGGCTGTGTGTGCTGGTTCCAGTGAGCCATGAGGGCTGTTGGGTAATGGACCAAAATAGACCCTAAATATCCTAATAGGCCTTGAAAGCTCATTACCGTCTTATATGTGAATGAGAAATTGCGGGAACATTTAGTCACATATCGAAAAAATCAAGAAAGGAAGGTTCACTTATATGAAAACCACTTCCTTGAAGCTTAAGTTCGTGCACGCGCACGCGCACGTACGTGTGCAAAGGGCGCAATGGGCGCACTTTGCACTTCACACGTGCGCATCGTCGCGAGGAGCTTGAGGGGCTTTAATTTTTTATAGATCAAGATGATCCGACGGTGAGATTGATCGGATCAAGATAAGGGGCTGAGATCAATTGATCGTTGATCGATCGGATGAAGGGTCGAGATGCGGTGATCAAATCACAATCTTGATCATAATCCAACGGCTGACATCCTTCAGTTGACTAGTCAAGTTGACTAGTCAAGTTGACTAGTCAACAGGACGGTTGGTTGACCAGTCAACATGACGGTTATGATAAGGTGTCCGTTCGATCGTACGGTTGTGATAGGCATCCGCCTATCTGATAATATGATCATCAGATCACGATGATGAAAAGGCTTATCAGGATAAGGATAGACTTATCTGATCGGCTGATCTTCAGATCACAGCCATGAAAAGGCTTATCCGATCGCCTGATCTGAAGATCATGATGTCTAAAGGGCATATCAAGGGTGATAAGCCCTTAACCCTCACATCCTTTGATAATAGAATTTAAATTTAATTAAATTCGTAGGGTTGCTTCCAAGGGGCACCTAAAAACATATAAATAGGACCCTAGACCCTCTCATTTCAATCATCCCAAGCCATTCCGAATTGAGTTCAATTTGAATCAATTCTAGTCTTCTTCTCTCTTAGGCATTTGCATACTTTCCTAAGGATAGTATAGCAATAGTGCATTGAAAAGAGAGTAGCATTCTTGGTTCGAAAGTTTTGGTGAATTGTAGTGCTGCTTTCATCAAAAGAAGACTGTTGTATCCTGGGAGACAATCGTCATACTGACCGTAAGCACCATTGCGGGATGAAATTATCTTAAGGACATAGAGTGAAACTCTAGCCTCAGTCTAATTCATTAGGTAGCCACCATCTGCCGACATACCCACCAACAATCTTAAGACAATTTCGTGCTACCACGGAAGTGTTGCTGCAGATGGCTACTATGACGACATCCATTCAAGCCGAGAGACCGGAGAAATTCTCTGGCATGGATTTCAAGAGGTGGCAACAGAAGATGCTGTTCTACCTCACAACTCTGAACCTGGTCAGAGTGTTGAATGAAGATCCGCCTATCCTAAAGGAAGGAGAGACCGACAAGCAAGTCATTGCTGCGGTGGAGGCATGGAAGCACTCGGACTTCCTTTACAAAAATTACATCCTGAATGGTCTGGACAATACCCTGTACAATGTGTACAGCAGTATTGCTACTGCCAAGGAGTTATGGGCATCCCTGGACAAAAAGTACAAGACAGAGGATGCTGGACACAAGAAGTTTGTGGTTGGAAGGTTCTTAGACTACAAGATGGTCGACCACAAAACAGTTATGGAGCAAGTCCAAGAGCTCCAGATTATCCTGCATGAGATACATGCAGAGAGAATGTCTCTCAGCGAGTCATTCCAGGTAGCTGCCATCATAGAGAAGCTACCACCACTATGGAAGGACTTCAAGAACTACCTGAAGCATAAGCGGAAGGAGATGAGACTTGAAGACCTAATTGTCCGCCTAAGGATCGAGGAGGACAATAAGAGCCAAGATAAGAAGGCAGGAGGACAACCTGCTGAGCCAAAGGCCAACCTTATAGAAGGGAAGAAGAAACGCAAGTTTCCAAGCGAAGGCTTTAAACAGAAGAAGGGCAATCCAAAGAAATACAAGTTTAAGGGAAAGTGCTTTGTTTGTGGAAAGCAAGGACACAAATCCAAGGACTGCCGTTTCAAGGATAAAGAAAAGAAAGAAGTCAACGTTACTGAAACCCTATCCAAAGAGGTATCCGAGATGATGCTGTCAGCTGTTGTATTTGAAGCAAACATGGTTGACAAAGCAAATGAGTGGTACATCGACACTGGAGCTACCAGATATGTCTGCTCTGATAAGAGTATGTTCTCATCATATACTCCTATCAATGGTAGAAATTTGGTCATGGGTAACTCCGCTACATCCAAGATAGAAGGACTTGGCCGCATCGTTATGAAGATGACATCTGGCAAGGAGCTTCTACTGAATGATGTGCTACATGTCCCTGACATCCGGAAGAATCTCATATCAGGCTCCCTCCTAAGCAAACATGGCTTTAGGATGGTCTTTGAGTCTGATAAATTTATACTCACTAAGGGGGGGATATTTATTGGAAGGGGTTACTTGAATAATGGATTATTCAAGGTGAATGTAATGACTGTACACAGAAACCTTGAAATGAATGAAGCTTCTTCTTCTGCTTATATGATTGACTCCTCTTGTTTATGGCATGATAGATTAGGACATGCGAATTTTAATTCATTACGAAAATTAATGAAATTGAAATTATTACCTAATCATGAAATCGATCCACATTACAAGTGTGAAGTGTGTGTTGAAGCTAAGTTAGCAAAAACACCATTTCCATCAGTTGAAAGAAATACTGAACCTCTTGACTTAATTCACAGTGATCTATGTGACTTAAAGTCAATTCAAACTAGAGGAGGTAAAAAGTATTTTATAACATTTATAGATGATTCAACAAGATACTGCTATGTGTATCTACTAAAGTCTAAAGATGAGGCTTTAGAAATGTTTAAATGTTATAAGAATGAAGTTGAAAATCAACTTGGCAAAAAGATTAAGGCCATAAGGAGTGATAGAGGTGGTGAATATGATGCACCTTTTGACGAATTTTGTCAGGAGCATGGCATTATTCATCAAACTATTGCTCCTTATTCGCCTCAATCTAATGGAATTGCGGAACGTAAAAACCGCACATTAAAAGAAATGATGAATGCTATGTTAATAAATTCTGGTACACCACAGAATTTATGGGGAGAAGCAATTCTCTCAGCAAATCATATTCTTAATAAGATACCTCTTAAGAAGAAGGAAGTGACTCCATATGAGTTATGGAAAGGAAAGAAGCCTTCTTACAATTACTTAAGAGTGTGGGGGTGTGTAGCTAAAGTAGCTATTCCGGACCCCAAAAAGGTCAAGATAGGACCTAAAACTGTTGATTGTATATTTATCGGATATGCATAATAGTAGTGCATATCGCTTTCTTGTGTATAAATCAGATATAACTGATATACAGAAAAATACAATCATGGAATCAAGGAATGCAACATTCTTTGAAAATATATTTCCAAGTAAAAGGAAATTAGAAATAAGTTCAAATAAAAGAACTTATGATGATATTACTGCTAGTAGTAGTCAACAGGAAGAATATCCTGAAGATGAACCCAGACGCAGTAAGAGACCAAAAGTTGCTAAGTCCTTTGGTCCTGATTATGTAACTTATATGTTACAAGATGAACCTCAGACATTCAAAGAGGCAATGTCTAATCCA
This sequence comes from Calamus simplicifolius, assembly GCA_900491605.1. NCBI lineage: Eukaryota > Viridiplantae > Streptophyta > Magnoliopsida > Arecales > Arecaceae > Calamus > Calamus simplicifolius. The sequence goes on along the minus strand of UESW01004711.1, from coordinate 124,164 downwards.
GAAGCACCCTTTTGGAAAGAAGCTGTCAATAATGAAATTGAGTCCATCATGCATAATCATACCTGGGAGTTGGTAGACCTACCATCTGGTATGAAACCTTTAGGGTGCAAGTGGATATTTAAGAAAAAGCTAAAAGCTGATGGATCAATTAACAAGTATAAAGCCAGATTAGTGGCTAAGGGCTTCAAACAAAAAGAAGGTATAGACTTCTTTGATACCTATTCACCAGTAAGTAGAATAACATCTATAAGAATGTTAATCGCTTTTGCAGCCATTAACAATCTTGAAATTCATCAAATGGATGTTAAAACTGCTTTTCTGAATGGTGAATTAGATGAAGAAATATACATGGAACAACCTGAGGGATTTATTGTTCCAGGACAAGAAAAGAAGGTGTGTAGACTTGTTAAATCCTTATATGGATTAAAGCAAGCACCTAAGCAATGGCATATAAAATTTGATAATGTAATGTTATCAAATGGATTCAAAATAAATGAATGTGACAAATGCATATATGCCAAATCCCTATCTGAAGGGTATGTGATAATCTGCTTATATGTAGATGACCTGTTAATCATTGGTAGTAATACTGAAATGATTAAACAGACTAAGAAAATGTTGATCAAACATTTTGATATGAAAAATATGGGTGTTGCAGATGTTATACTAGGAATTCGAATCACTAGAACATCTGAGGAAATAATATTATCTCAATTTCATTATATTGAGAAAATATTAAATAAGTATAAAAAGTATGATACTAGCCCGGTGAAAATACCTGTAGATGTTAATCTACATTTGGCTAAGTATACTGGAGAACCCATATCTCAATTGGAATACTCACGTATAATTGGCAGTTTAATGTATGTCATGAATTGTACTCGTCCTGACATAGCATATGCTGTCAATAAGTTGAGTAGATTTACAAGTAATCCAGGTCCAAATCATTGGACAGCTCTAATAAGGGTATTAAGATATCTGCGATATACCCTAAGTTATGGATTACATTATTCAAGATATCCAGCTGTATTAGAAGGATACAGTGATGCAAATTGGATATCTAACACAGAAGATACAAAATCCACAAGTGGATATGTATTCACCTTAGGAGGAGGTGCTGTGTCGTAAAAATCTTCTAAACAAACTTGTATAGCTCGATCCACTATGGAATCTGAGTTTATTGCCTTAGAAAAGGCAGCTGAAGAAGCAGAATGGCTTCAAAACCTTTTAGAAGATATTCCATGTTGGCCAAAGCCTGTGTCTGCAATATGCATACATTGTGATAGTCAATCGACAATATGCAAAGCACAGAATAAGATGTATAATGGTAAGTCTAGACATATACGTCGTAGACATAATACCATTAAGCAGTTACTTGAAATTGGTGTAATTTCTATTGACTATGTTCAGTCAAAGAAAAACCTAGCGGATCCATTAACAAAGGGGTTACCAAGAGATCAAGTAAACTGTTTATCGAGGGGAATGGGTTTAAAACCTATAACTAAAAAATCTTCATAGTGGATACCCAACCTAGCTGACTGGAGATCCCAAGATCTAGGTTCAAAAGGGACAACTAAATTATGAAGAGACTTGATAGCACTAAGGATGTATAATCCTACTCACTCCTATGATAATTGGTGCTACCTGCTAAAGGTACTAGGATAAGCATTGCTTTTAATGATTCTTATGACATGAACATCATGTGGGGTATAGCAGGATACTCTTAATAAGAATCACCTATGTGAGTGTGAACTGGGCCAATTCTATGAGAATTTTAAGGTTTAATTCTCTGAAGCACTCATGAGACCAGGAGTTGTTCGGGGCCAAAATGAACACAACCATGAGAACCAAAAGAATGCTCGGGAAGAAGTTGCGTGATTGTTATTGTCTTAGTTTACACAAAACGCTGAAAGGTTCAAGACATCGTGTTCACCTTTTAGCAAATAAACTCGATAACAACTCACTAAGGAAGGTTCAAAGCCACAAGCTACCCATCCCGATACAACTTCATCCCATTATACTCTCTTTAGTGTGTCTGCATATTCATTTGCATTAAAATCCTTTTATGTGGGGGTTTGCCTTTGCTGATCTCTGATGATCTTTGATCTAAGTTCAATTTCCATTCATGTGGGGGATTGTTGGGTAATGGGCCAAAATAGACCCTAAATACCCTAATGGGCCTTGAAAGCCCATTACCACCTTATGTGTGTGAATGAGAAATTGCAGGGACATTTAGTCCCATATCGAAAAAATCAAGAAAGGAAGGTTCACTTATATGGAAACCACTTCCTTGAAGCTTAAGTTCGCGCACGCGCGTGTGCGAAGGTAGCAATGGGCGCTTTGTAGGCGCACTTTGCACTTCGCACGTGCGCATCATCGCGAGGAGCTTGAGGGGCTTTAAATTTTTTATAGATCAAGATGATCCGACGGTGGAGATTGATCAGATCAAGATAAGGGGCTGAGATCAATTGATCGTTGATCGATCGGATGAAGGGTCGAGATGCGGTGATCAAATCATAATCTTGATCACAATCCAACGGCTGACATCCTTCAGTTGACTAGTTGACAACAGGACGGTTGGTTGACCAGTCAACATGATGGTTATGATAAGGTGTCCGTTCGTACGGTTGTGATAGGCATCCACCTATCTGATAACATGATCATCAGATCACGATGATGAAAAGGCTTATCAGGATAAGGATAGACTTATCTGATCGGCTGATCTTCAGATCACAGCCATGAAAAGGCTTATCCGATCGCCTGATCTGAAGATCACGATGTCTAAAGGGCATATCAAGGGTGATAAGCCCTTAACCCTCACATCCTTTGATAATAGAATTTAAATTTAATTAAATTCGTAGGGTTGCTTCCAAGGGGCACCTAAAAACATATAAATAGGACCCTAGACCCTCTCATTTCAATCATCCCAAGCCATTCCGAATTGAGTTCAATTTGAATCAATTCTAGTCTTCTTCTCTCTTAGGCATTTGCATACTTTCCTAAGGATAGTATAGCAATAGTGCATTGAAAAGAGAGTAGCATTCTTGGTTCGAAAGTTTTGGTGAATTGTAGTGCTGCTTTCATCAAAAGGAGACTGTTGTATCCTGGGAGACAATCGTCATACTGACCGTAAGCACCATTGCGGGACGAAATTGTCTTAAGGACATAGAGTGAAACTCTAGCCTCAGTCTAATTTATTAGGTAGCCACCATCTGCCGACATACCCACCAACAAGGGCTGACCCTCATTCAGTTATTCAGCATTCTCTAAATCCTAAGCTCATCACTGATAACCCATTTGCGGTTCTTGAGTTGAACACTGTGGTTGATAGGCCTATGGCTCATAGGGATGCCAACCCGGCTCCCTCGAAGCGGCCTAGACCAGTGGAGTCTCAGTCTCAGCGGACTACTTCCAAATCTAGGAAACGAAAAGGAAAGGGACCGACTTTTGCTTCAAAGCTCACTAAGGACAAACTCTCTTTGTTTGATTCCCTGATCCCTGACCGGGGCATGGGTGTTGTGGTCAGCTCGAATGACCAGTCTTCTGGTTGCCCAGATTCTATTCCGAAGGGGATATAGCTCAGGTTGCCAATTTGGAGGGATGTGACCATGAGTCCGTAGTCACTCGCCTTAAAATGGCAATCCAGTGGAATGACTTGATTCTATGGTTATTACTGAAAAATCCTCCTAGAGTGGTGAGAAGGCATCTGTGTCTGGAGCTCCAATGGAGGCTTTTTAGATGATGAAGTATTCTACTCATTCGGTGGAGGATCAGGATGGATCCCATACTCCTCCAATTTGTAAATGAAGATTCTAATCTGAAATGTCAGAGGAGCTCGAAAACCCTTCTTTCGATCCTTCTTTGGGAGATTATTGCAGCTCCATAACTTTGATATCTGTATTCTTTTGGAAACCCAGTTATCGGGAGACAACTTGGCCCATTTCAGGAGACAGATTGTCAGGTTTTGGTCTTGTTATGCTATTGAGTCAGCTGGTCTATCTGGCGGAATTGCGGCCATTTGGCGAAATTCTTCTATTAAGGTAGATGCTTTTCACCAATGCAGTCAGCAGATTGCTCTTATTATATCGGAGGAGAATTCTGCCCCCTGGCTCCTCTTGGGTGCATATGCTAGCACTAACTTCAGGGAGAGGCATATCCTTTGGGCAAAGGCTCTCTCTCTTCTTGCTGGTGATTTTAATTGTATCACTGGTGCCAATGAAAAGAAAGAAGGGAGGCAGGTCAATGATTCAGCGAAAACTTCTGAGTTTAGGACCTTTATATCTGCTGCTGGGTTGCTGGATATGGGATTTTTGGGTCCCCAATTCACCTGGTGCAATAATCGTCAGGGCTCGGCTCGCGTCTGGAAAAGACTGGATAGAGCTATGACCACAGGCCAGTGGCTTCAATTGCACCCTTCTGCTACTGTTACTCACCTTCCCAGAATTGCTTCCGATCTCTGTCCCTTAATGATCTCCACTGAGATTGATTTTCCTCAACGAATACAATTTAGATTCGAGCAGTTTTAGACTTCTTATCCTGTGGCCCGCTCTATCATATCCCAGGTGTGGCACCTTCCTGTGAGAGGTAATGTAATTTATCGTCTATCGAGGCATTTGGATCTTGTGAGACGTAGGCTCTCGAGATGGAACAAATTGGAGGTTGGTGACTTAGCTCGAAGAATTGAATTGGTGGAAGCCGATATTGTTTCCCTTCAGTTGAGAGAGGATTAGGAAGGTTATCTCCCTGACTCTGACCTTACTTCTCTCCGAGCTAAGCTCGCTATTCATCACTCCCTTCTTCAGCAGCAGGAGATGTATTGGAGACAGAGGTCTAAGGCCTAGTGGATCTGTGAGGGGGACCATAACACCAGATTTTTTCATCAGGCAACCTTGAAGCGCCGAGCTGCCAATAGAATCCGTCGTCTTGTGGATGAGGAGGGGCATTATCAGGAGCATATGGCTATTATCCGGAATCAGTTAGTGCATTTTTTCCAGTCCAGATGGACTGAGATTTCTGGTGATGGGGCTCCTATTGTCCGGGTTCCTCCTTCTAAGAAGGTTACTGCTCAGGAGAATGACCTTCTTATTAGGCCAATCACTCCCGATGAGATTCGCTTGGCTTTATGGAAGCTTGGGGCTGAGAAGGCTCCTGGGCCTGACGGGTTTCTGCCTTATTTTTTCGTCAATATTGGGATATAGTTAGACAGGAGGTTGTTCAAGCCATACTGATTGCTTTTCAATCCAAACCCATTCCTATTGATTGGAATCGGACCTTCATCAGTCTTGTGTCCAAGCATGCTGATGCTTCCTCCCCACAGCACTTTAGGCCCATCAGCTTGTGCACTATCTTGTATAAGGTCTGTGCTCGTCTTTTAGTCTCTCGCCTACGTGAGGTGATTCCTCGTCTTATCTCTGTTGAGCAGGGGGCTTTTATTAGAGGACGGAGCATCTCTGATAACATCCTTATAGCCCAGGAGTTTATGCTTGATCTTCAGAGAGCCTCTGCCAGACAGTGCCTCATGACTGTCAAGCTTGACATGGAGTGAGCCTATGACAGAGTAAGCTGGAGTTTTTTGCATTGCACTCTTCATGAATTCGGTTTTGACAGCCAATTCATCAACTGGATTATGGCTTGTATTTTGAAGCCTTCCTTCTCTCTAATCATCAACGGCAACCAGACTAACTTCTTTCACTCTGCTATCGGCTTGAGATAGGGTTGCCCTTTATTCCCTTTTCTGTTCATTCTAGCTGCGGATGACCTATCTCATGCATTTTACCAGGCTAAGCAGGAGTGCAGTATTGCCCCTTTTGTGGCCAGTCCCTTGGGCCCCTCGGTCTCTCATCTTTTTTTTGCAGATGATTGTATTCTCTTGGGCCAGGCTTCTCGTCGTAATGCGGCTACTTTTGCTTCCATTATTCAGAGCTACTGCCAAGCTTCTGGTCATAAGGTCAACTTAGACAAGTCTACGATCTGCTTCAGTCCAAAGACTTCCAGGACAATCAAAGAAAATATACACCAAATCTTCGACATTTTTTCTAAGGCTGATCGGTTATCTTATTTGAGGATCCCTATCTCGGGATGACGGCCTCACATTAGCGACTATACTACTATCGAGCGCCGGATCCGGGACCACATTGATGGTTGGCAGGTCACTGGATTATCCATGATGGTGAGGATCATTCTTATCCGCTCGGTTCTTACGTCCCTTCCTCTGCATCTCCTATCTAATAATGTTGTCCCGATTACTTGCCTCAGGAGGATTGAAAGATGCTTCAGGAATTTTCTTTGGGCCTCTATGCAGGATGGCCACGGTATTCATCTTCGGGCTTAGGATCTGGTTTGTATGCCTCTTCAGGATGGCGGTCTTGGTATCCAGTCTCTGATAGTTAGGAGAGAGGCTCTGTTTACTAGGCATGCCTCGTGGTTTCTTCTTGATCCGCACTGTTTATGGGGCTCTTTTATGCATGCTAGATATGGTGCCTGGACCCCTTCTATGAACTCTCAGTCTACCCGCGGGTATTCTTTCTTCTGGAAGGAAGTTTGTCGCCATGCTCCGTCTATCATGAGTAATATGTCGTGGATGATCGATGATGGATCCTCGATTGATGTGGTTCATGACACTTGGATTTCTGATCTCCCCCTTTCCTAATGGCCCACGTTTATCAGCACTGATGTTCCGAATTGTATGAGAGTTAGGGACCTGATCTCTCAGGATCCTCTCTCCTGGCACACTCCTATGGTGACTTGCCTATTTGGGGAGGAACTCTCTCGGCGGATCCTCTCCATCCCACTCATACCTGGGCATAGAGCTGATACGAGACTATGGCAGAGATCGTGCCTTTCTAGAGTTCCCACCAGGGACCTTATGAAGGTTTTCAGGTCTCAACCTTAGGATACGAAGGACACTGCTTGGATCTGGAAGCTTCCCATTCATCCCAGGGTTCAGCTCTTCATTTGGAAGATTGTATGGGATTGTCTTCCTACTTGTTCCCTTCTCTTGGCGAGGCGTTTGCCCATCCAGGCGACTTGCCCATTGTGTGGGCATGGGGATGAGACTTTAGATCATGCCATCTTCACCTGTCCCATAGTGAGTTGGATCTGGCAGAGGATGAGATACTCCTACTTGGCGGATGATTTGGGCTCCCTACGGTCTAATTTCCTTGATGCACTCAGGTCAGCTTCCCAGCAGCAGGGTGCCCAGTGGGCAGCTACAACCTATCAGATCTGGTTATCATGTAATCGGATTATCTTCACTGACGAGGCTATATCTTCTCACATGGTTGTTCGGAAGGCTAGATCCCTCTCTGCGGAATTTGCTCACCATTGTTATGAGTTCGATTCTGACACCTCTAGCCGCTGGGGCTCTCCTACTGCTTCGGCAGCGAACCGGCATACGGTTTACGTCTCTTGGGAGCCCCTCCTACCATGGTTTGTCAAAATCAACTTTGATGGTAGTGTTCGGAGCAAGTTAGCTGGGTCTGCCTTTATCATTCATGGGAGTGATGGAGCTATGCTGTCGGCGGGCGGGTTTGGTTCTCTCGACTCCTCTGTTCTGATGGCCAAGCTTTCTGCTGCATGGGCTGGCATATCTTATGTTATTCGGTCTTTTCATGCTCATAGCCTAGTTATCGAGGGAGATTCTCTATCTGTCATCCGGTGGATCCGAAAGAGTTGCTGCTCTCAAGTCTCCATCAACCCCCTTCTCCTCGATATTTGGGCTGCTCTTCGAAATGTCGTAGAGTCCATATTCGACATATCTATTGGAAAGCAAACTCTGCGGTGGATTGGGTGGCGGCCTTTGTTGCCCATTATGCGGGGTTTTGGTTATGGAACCAGGGTGACTCCTGTCCTCTTGTTTTGAAGCAAATTTTATATTCTGATATAAATGGGTTGACTTGCACCGAACTGTGTGATCACCCGTATATAACAAAAAAAAAGTCTCTCAAAAGCCAACATTACGATGGAAATTATCGTCTCTTGGAATTAGCAAAGTAGATTTTTTTTTCTAGAGTTGGTAGTATCTTTGTTCATACAATTTTAATTAGGGTTTTGCTGCCTTCCTATTTTTTCTTTAAAAAAAATTAAGTCAAATCTATTGATATTGTTGCTACATATTTTCAATCGAGGTTCGGACAAACTATGTGCTTAGCCCTATCGAGGTTTGGAGAAATATAGTACTTAACCCTGCCGAGGTTCAAAAAATTTAAGTGCTCGGCCCTGCCGAGGTTTAGAGAAATAAAGTATTCGACGAGAAATAGAATACTCGGTCCTATCGAGGTTCGGAGAAATAAAGTACTTGGTCCTGCCAAAGTTCAGAAAAATTAAGTGCTCGCCGAGGTTCGAAGAAATAAATGCTCGGTCTTGTCGGAGAAGTTCAGAGAAATTAAGTGCTTGGCCATGTTGAGGCTCAAAAAAATAAGTGCTAGGCACTACTGAGATTCGGAGAAATAAAGTACTAGGCCCTACCGAGGTTTGGAGGAATAGAGTGCTTGGCTTGGCCGAGTATTTTATTTCTTCGAACCTCGGCCAGGCCGAGCACTCTATTCCTTCGAACCTCGATAGGGCTGAGTACTTTATTTCTCTGAAACTCGGTAGGACCAAGCACTTTATTTCTTCGAACTTCGGCACGGTTGAGCATTCTATCTCTCCAAACTTTGTCAAGGCCGAGTACTTAAGTTATCTGAACCTCGGCAGGGCCGAGCACTTAAGTCATCTGGACCTCAACAGGGCCAAGCCTTCTGTCTCTTCGAACCTCGATAGGGCCGAGCCTTTTATCTTTCCGAACCTCAGCAGGGCCGAGTACATTTCGTTGTTATTCTCCAAACCCTCAGCTGGGCTAGGGTCCTCCTATCTCCAAAATCTTGGCAGGCCCAAGAATCTACAAGTTATTCCTCAGAATCCTCAGCTAGGCCTAGGGCTCTACTCCCTATGCCCAAACTTAAACTTCGGACTAGGGAGTTAGAGGGCAAGTGATGCGGGGTAAAAAAGTTTTTATATAAATTGGCTGACATGGGCAGATGAGCCGGGCCCACATTAGGACTACGGCCGACCCTTATGAGCCGAAGGATACCTCACCGACCTCTACATCAGCATCTTCGCCCGAGCCCTCCAGACCAAACCTCAGTCGATAGATCTCAGCTTCACCAAGTCTCGCTCCCAAGTCAGAGTGACCGAACCTCAATAGTTGGGAGCCACCCAACCGACCCTCTTCTTCGGCCGACCTTTGGCCCGCACCGAATATCTTGGCCATAAAATCATTGGAACCACGAGGATCTCGAAACTCCTTCCCGAAGTGGTCCTCCGTAAACAAAAACGGGAGCCAAATATGGCTCCCCCTCTTCATGATTTACGGGATTACGAATCTCCCTGATAAGGTATACAACAATTCGGCCTTATCATCTCCCAAATTTCACAACAGTTCTTCAAAAATCGGGTAATAGCTTACCCGTTCTTCTCTTTTTAAATACTGAATCCCAAGAGCCCTAAAGGAGAGAGAGATCCATCCTATTAGAACTCAACCCCCTTATTCTTCTCTTCAGAAAACCTTCCTCTCATTATCTAAAGCTAAGGATTATCCACTGACTTGAGTGTCGGAGGGTCCTTCGCGGGAAACACCTACCTCCTTTCCTGCGATTGGACGTTATTTTGCAGGTCACCAAAGACGAAAGAATGCCACTCGAATCCTGCTACTTATCCCAAGTCAGAGAATAAAAATCTACAGCAATAGATATAATAAAAAATATTTTGCTCATTATACCTTTATGACCCGTCAAGCACGTCATCCCACAGTTTTGGACTTTTTTATCCCCCATCTTCCTTCTCCACCTTATCCTATTCTTCGTGGACTCGTCTCAACATGTCCACAGATGATGAAATTATATGTTGAATTCTTCTTTAAATACTAAAATAGATAGTATATATAAAAAAAATATGGAGTTGTGCAACTCTTTGTTTTAAAATAATGGTTCAAACTCGAATAGAACCTCCTTGATGCCCTCATCGTTTTATAAGTGGTGCTTTCTTGTTTGCCATCAAGGGTAAAAATTAGAGCCGTCACTGCCTTACCCTCCATGCACGCACCACTCTATTGGAGGCCATCCGTTCTCTCTACAACCACTTGGATACCGTCTCCAACGCCGCTCTCAAGCGCAATAGCAGATATTCCACCAAAATCAACGATAAGCCCTTCATTCTCATTTTACTCAATTGCCCTAACCTCACCCGTCTCACGTTCTCTGACTGACAGCCATATTCAAGAGATGTTTGAGTCATGATCATATTCATCAAACATTAACTAAAAGGTTTTTTTTCTTTTGATTTTCTTTTTTTACCAAACTAGCGACGCATGCAATCAAAAATTGGCTGCCACTAATACACCTGCATTCCTTAAAATATTTTAATATTTTAAAAAAGAGAAAGCAATAGCAAAATTCTTCGTTAGCGTTTAGTTTATGGTAATGCAATATTATCAGAAATAAAAGATTATTACGTTTGGATCATAATAATAAAATATATAATTAATTTATCATATTTTTTAATTTTATTTAATTTTATTTTTAAATTTTTTAATCTTTTAAGTGGTTCTTTTTTTTTTTGCTATAATATGAAATATTATGATAAAAATTAAGATTCTTTATAAGCTGATTTTAAAATACTATATATCTAAATATTATAAATATTTAATATATATATTATATTATTAATATCTCATTATCATATATTAGTATATAATATATAAATATTTAGTGATATATATAATAATTTAATATGAAAGAAGGTCATTAACACCAATAATTTATATTTAATTACTATATAAATATATAATAGTGTTTAAAATATTAAATATTAAATATAAATATAAATATAATATTAAATATTTAAATATTATCTAATGTAAATTAAATATATAATCAAATTAAGTATTAGCATATGTTTATATGAAAGTTAAGAGTGTAATTGAAGATTAGCATACTTTGATAATCTTATACACTCATCTTTTAAATAAAAATTAGATTATTATTATTTGTGATAAAATCTTAAATTATTAAAAATTAAATATTACTTCTTAGCTTACCATGTCTAATTATCAAGTATGATAATTTATATAATAATCTTAAATTATTAGGATAAATTACTACGAACCAGATAGCCCTTTCAGGTAATTGTTAGGTTTTTCTATATGACACTCTCTCTATGGTTAATATGCATGATAGGCCCAAAACGAAGCGGTTTCGATCATGAAATGTCATGCGGCATCAGATGCGGTGATTGGCACATGAAGCATGTGCATGCACATATCAAAGGTAAAAAGGATATTTCTATTCTTGGCATATGCGTGTGCACGTGCTGTGGGAGGGTCCCCGGTCAAGGACTCCAAAACATTCACCAACTTCTCCGTGCGATCCGCTCCAACACCACAATCGATCCTCCCGAACCGTTTCCAGTAACACACGAGCGTGGTAATTAGGATCTAACACACAAGAAATAAAGGATGCCTCACTGTTATTACGAAGAACGCGGTCTCAGGATTATTAGTCATTCGAACCACCAGAACACAAGAACACTCATACAAGGGTTATTAGCCCAAGCACACCCAAACTTAAGAGGTTATCAGCCCCCAAGTTTACTGGCATAAACGTGCCTATGCCTGGCCAACATTCATAAGCTCTCTAAGCTTACAAAACACAACTCTCCTCCCCTCCTATTGCTCATGAGGAGTGCTTATATAGGCATCCTCAGGAGCTTCCAAAATCCTACCAACCCAATCAAATCAAATCTAGATCAAATCTTCAAGATTCTAAGAAAACAATTCGAAACAATTCCTAGAATCAAGGAGATTTGACGATACATGCCTAAAACAACTTAACTGAAAAGGAAACTAATCTTCTAGAGTTTAGGAGAAACATCCTAAATCTAGAAGATATGATTTATTCAATCACTCCCCACAAGGAAATCAATCTCTGAAGATATCTCCATAATGCACTTGATCTCGCCGCCGTCCGCCGCCCTACACGGTGGCGCCGCCGCCATTCTCCTCCATGGGTGGTGATGCTCCTCCGACTCCCAGGCCATGCTCGTTACATCCCGCTCGGTCACCGCTAAGACTGGTGTGCTCCGTCGCCGGAGGTGGCTACTGTGGGTAGCCACTCTTGATCATCTGCTGCTGGTTGGCTAGGCTGGTGGCTAAAGTCTTGCTGTGGCACTTTGTCAAGGCAAGTCTGGGCGCTGGCCATGGGCTTGCCATGGCATGGCTGTGGTGCTTCGGCCGTGCGCGCTATGGGCATGTCATGTGCTTCGGTCGTGCGCGCTGTGGGCATGTCAGGGGCACCCATAAGTGTCACTGGGGCCGCATCTCGCAACTTATCCTCCCTGTCGTGGCTGTGTAGGCCATGGTCTTCGCTTGGGATCCTTTCATTCCCCCTTCCATTAAGTGTACCCTTGTCCTCAAGGGTAAATTGTGGAAACCTTAAGGCTATGCCATCATAATCCTCCCAGGTTGCTTCCTCTCTAGGTAGCCCTCTCCATTGCACCAATACTCTCCAGATCTTCCTTCTAATCCTCTCATATGGCACCATTTTGTATTCAAGAATCGTTGCGGGCTGTAGTAGCATTCTACCTTCCTCATCGAAGGAAGGCAATTCCTCTACAATCAAGCTAGGATCCCCAACTCGTCTCTTGAGGAGAGACACATGAAACAATGGATGAAGTCTTGAGGTTGGTGGTAAGTCCAGCCGATACGCAACTTCTCCGACATGGGCAGCCACTTTAAATGGCCCATAGTACCTTTTCTCTAGCTTGTAGCTTGTCTTTCTCTTCATTGTCTTTTGGCCATAGGGTTGAAGCTTTAAGTACACAAAGTCCCCGGGCTCAAACCCTTCTAGCCTTCTCCTTTTATCATAATATTTCTTCATGCTCGATTGGGCCTTCTTAAGCTCCCTCTTTGCCTTGGCTAGTATCTCGTCTCTAGTGATCAAGGCTTCCTCCACTTCCGCATTCTTAGCGTACCCCTCTCATAAGCCACCAAGGTAGGAGGCTTCCTTCCATACACCACTTCAAATGGGCTAAGTATGATGGAAGAGTGGTATGTTGTATTATACCAATATTCCACCCATGACATGTAGTCCATCCACCTTGCTTGCTCATCATGGCAATAGCATCTCAAGTATTGTTCCAATGTACGGTTGACCACCTCTGTTTGGCCATCGGTCTATGGATGGTATGAAGAACTTGTCTTCATTTTGCTCTCTTGCAATGTAAACACTTCCTTCCAAAAGGAGCTCATGAACACCCGATCCCGGTCCGTAACAATGGTTCTAGGGAAACCATTGAGCTTCACCACGTTGTCCACAAAGGCCTTAGCCACACTCTTCATTGTAAATGGATGCTTAATGGGTACGAAGTGAGCATACTTACTTAAGCGATCCACAACTACCAAGATCACTTCGTACCCTTGACTTGCGGGCAAGCCCTCCATAAAATCCATGGACAAGTCTTCCCATATAGCTTCCGATATGGGTAAGGGCTGCAAGAGATCCCTAGGGGCCTTCATATCTTGTTTGGTCTTTTGACACACGTCACATTCCGCCACCCACTTCTTCACACTTCTCTTTAGGCCCTCCCAATAGAAGAAATGCTTGATCCTCATATAGGTCCTAAACCATCCCGAATGACCACCTTCTTTGCTATGATGGAAGTGAGTGAGAATCTCCTTCCTCAGGTTTGGTACGTCGGGCACATAGACATAGGACTTGTAGTAGATAAGCCCATCACGCCATTTGAATCCGGTCACCCCATTACATGGACTCTCAAGCTTCTCTATGATCTCTTGAGACCTTGCATCCAACTCCACGGCCTCTCTAAGCTTGTCCCATATCCTCCATTCAGCTCCACTCAAGCCATATGTTCAGCCTCATCTTCATACAAAGTCCACATCATTGGACTTCCCTCCTTCCTTGACAACGCATCAGCCACCTTATTCTCCTTGTCGGGCTGATATATAATGTCATACTCAAATCCCAGAAGCTTCACAAGAAACTTCTGTTGCTCTGGCGTCACGATCTTTTGTTCTAGCAAGTGTCTTAATGCTTGTTGATCGATCACTATAGTGAACTTTCTTCCCAAGAGGTAAGGTCTCCACACCTTCACCGCATGCACAACCGCCAACATTTCTCTTGCATAAGTGCTCCATGCTTTCTTCATTGGCCCTAAGGCCTTGGAGATATAAGCTATGGGCCTCCTTTCTTGAGCTAGTACCGCCCCAATCCCTTCTCCACTTGCATCAGTATATACTTCAAATGGTTTCTTGAAGTCGGGCAAGGCCAAGACGGGTGTCTTGGTCATGGCTCTCTTCAAGTTCTCAAAAGCTCTCCTTCCATCTTCGGTCCACTCAAAGCTCTCTTCAAGTGGCTTGGCTATCAATCCATAGCCTTGCACGAACCTTCAATAGTAGCCTGTCAAACCAAGGAATCCTCGTAGAGCCGACATATCCTTGGGTAAGGGCCAATCCACCATAGCTTCCACCTTATGCTGGTCCACTTTTACTCCTTGGCCCGATATGATGTGGCCAAGTACTCCAGCTCTTCTTGCATAAAGGCGCATTTGGAAGCCTTGATGAAGAAGTGGTGCTCCTTCAAGATCATCAATACTCGCTCCAATTGCTCCAAGTGTTCCTCCATATTCTTCGAGTACACCAAGATGTCATCGAAGAATACTAATACAAACTTCCTCAAGAATGGCTTAAATATAGCATTCATAGCCGCTTGGAAAGTTGAGGGGGCATTGCACAGCTCAAAAGGCATCACTAGGTACTCATAGTGGCCGGAATGAGTCCTTAATGCCATTTTGTGGGTATCTTCCTCTTTCATCCGGATTTGATGGTATCCGGCTCTTAAATCCAGCTTGGTGAACACATGAGCCCCATGCAACTCATCAAGCATCTCGTCCACTGTTGGTATGGGAAATCTATCCCTCACTGTTGCCTCATTCAATGCTAGGTAGTCGGTGCAAAAATGTCAACTTCCATCCTTCTTCCTCACAAGCAACACCGGTGATGAAAAGGGACTAGTGCTTAGTCGAATCAAGCAACTAGCCAACATCTCCTCCACTTGTCTTTCGATCTCATCCTTTTGAAAGTGAGCATACCGGTATGGTGACACATTCACCGGTTTGCTCGCATCTTTCAGCACAATGCGATGATCAAATTCCCTACTTGGTGGTAATGAAGTAGGTACCTCCAATACTTCCTTATGTCTTTCTAAAACCGTCTTCACACCTTGGGGCAGCTCCTCATTTCCATCACTATGCTTCTCTTCTTGCCCTTCATCTCCTCGGTTTTGGCCCATCACTATGGTGAAGCAATGAGCCCCACCCTTGCATAGTTTCTCAAACATATTGGCCTCGCAAGGCCTTGGCTCTTTTGATGCTAGAGCTGTCCACGTCCTCTTCTTCCCTCCAAGCTTAAACTCCATAGTCATCTTCTCATAGTCGGTGACGACCTTGCCAATGCCTCTTAGCCATGCATTGCCCAAGACAACATCTAGCCCCACCAATGAGAGTACGTGAAGATCAGCCGCTATACAGACGCCTTGGACATTCATCTTCACGGTTCGCACTACCATCTCGCACCTTAGCTTTTCCCCGTTTGCCACCTTCACATCGAATGGCTCTACTTCTTCCTCATGCAATCCCACCTTAGAAAGAACGTGGGAATTGATGAAGTTGTGGGTAGACCCACTATCCACCAATAATGTCATTTCATGCTTGCCAACCCAAGCCATAAGTCGCATGGTTGAGGGCTTTTGTATGCCGGACATGCATTGAGGCTCAACTCGGCTTCCTCACTTTCCTCATCGCTAGAGGACTCTTCATGCCCGTGCTCTTCCTCACTTGTCTCCCCCAATTGCTCCTCCTCTATCCCGATCATACACATGACCTTGGCTTTCTTGCATTGGTGATCACGGCTCCACTTTTCACCACATTTGAAGCATAAGCCCTTCTTTATGTACTCATCAAGCTCCTCACGACTAAGCTTCTTGACTTCCTTCCCTTTGCTCCTTGAATCTCCCGTAGTCCCCTCCTTTCCTTTCCAAGACCCCGTGGAATACAAGGGTTTATAAACCTTGTTAGCCACTTGATCCTTGACGTGTCTTTTCTCGAAGTGATAACTTTCTTCAAGGATTTCAGCCATCCTCATTGCTTCTTGCAGCCTAGTGGGCTGCTTCAACTTGAGCTCCTTGGCAATCCATGGTTTTAGACCATCCACGAAAGTGCCGATAAGTGCCTCCTCAGACCAACCCCTTACCAAGGTTTGGAGTTGTCGAAATTCCTCCACATACGCATGCACCTTGCCATCTTGCTTGAGCTTAGCTAGCTGGCCATGATGGTTGATAATGGGCGAAGGCCCAAATTGCATAAGCAGCTCCCTCTCGAATGCCGTCCACCGAGCCTTCTTCCTTCCTTCTCATATTGGGCCCGTATCCATCTCCACCATTTGCTTGCCTTCCCATCAAGGAAGAAACATGTTGTGGCCACTCTCTCTGTCCTTGGTACTTCATATATATGAAAATAGTGGTCCGTCTTATCGAGCCACTCATGAGGGTCACCACCATTGAACTTAGGGAAGTCAATTTTTGGTCTCCTTGGTCCTCGGTTGTTAAACCGATTTCCATCATCATCTTCATAGTCACCTCCACGGTAATGTGGCCTTCTAGGTCCTCGGTGGTTAAACTGATTTCCTTCATCTTCATCATGATAGTGGTGGTCTCTTCTCGGTCTCTCATGTGTTCTAGCATCTTCATGGATCCGGCCATAGGGCATTTCTTCCCAATACTGACTCCCACCGAATCTTTCCTCCGTCCTTGCATAGTTATCAACATCATGGTCAGACTCCTCCTCTCGCAGCCACCTTTCCACTACCTCGTGCTCATTCTCCACACGCCCGCCCAATCTAAGAGGTTACCTTGGTCTAGGCTCTCCCCTTGTGGACTTAGAAATGTGAGTTTCCCTCCCATCAATGAGTTGCTCCTCTTCCACCCTTGGGGTTTGTCCACGGTTGGCCCCATTTGCTCCTCCTCCAAGTCTTACCAATATTGCTTGCAAGTCTCGTCTCATGCCTTCCACCGCCTTCATGTTCTTCTCCGTAGCATTAGTGACGGAAGTGATAGCTCCTTGCATGTGAGTCATGTTGGTGGTAGTCTCCGCCATCTGCTCCTTCGTCCAAAGAGTGGATGACTCCAAAGCTTCAAAGCGGTCTCGGTTGGATGGAAAAGTACTTGATCCGGCCTCCATTGGAATATGGGCTGCAACAATAAGTCCAACCTTGGGTTCTCTCCAAAATGAAGATCGAACCCCCTCCCATGAAGAACTTTGCACGGAAAACTTCCGACCTTGGGTTCTCTCCAAAAGAAGATCGAACCCCCACCTCAAATAATAACTCCAACAAGAACAAACAACTTCTAACTATAACAATCTAATGAAGAGAATCAAAGTAAGTTTGCTCGTGATTACCCCACTTGAAGTGTAGAGATCTTCAAGCAACTCATCTCAATGAAAGCACCAATTTGTTAGGGTCCCCGGTCAAGGACTCCAAAACATTCACCAACTCCTCCGCACGATCCACTCCAACACCACAATCGATCCTCCCGAACCGTTTCCAGTAACACACGAGCATGGTAATTAGGATCTAACACACAAAAAATGAAGGATGTCTCACTGTTATTACGAAGAACGTGATCTCAGGATTATTAGTCCTTCGAACCACCAGAACATAAGAACACTCGTACAAGGGTTATTAGCCCAAGCACGCCGAAACTTAAGAGGTTATCAGCCCTCAAGTTTACTGGCATAAACGTGCCTATGCCTGGCCAACATTCATAAGCTCTCTAAGCTTACAAAACACAACTCCCCCCTCCTATTGCTCCTGAGGAGTGCTTATATAGGCATCCTCAGGAGCTTCCAAAATCCTACCAACCCAATCAAATCAAATCTAGATCAAATCTTCAAGATTCTAAGGAAACAATTCCTAGAATCAAGGAGATTTGACAATACATGCCTAAAACAACTTAACTGAAAAGGAAACTAATCTTCTAGAGTTTAGGAGAAATATCCTAAATCTAGAAGATATGATTTATTCAATCACTCCCCACAAGGAAATCAATCTTTGAAGATATCTCCATAATGCACTTGATCTCGCCGCCGTCCACCGCCCTACACGGTGGCGCCGCCGCTATTCTCCTCCATGGATGGTGATGCTCCTTCGACTCCCCAGACCATGCTCGTTACATCCCGCTCGGTCACCACTAAGACTGGTGGTGCTCCGTCGCCAGAGGTGGCTGCTGTGGGTAGCCACTCTTGATCATCTGCTACTGGTTGGCTAGGCTGGTGGCCAAAGTCTTGCTGTGGCACTTTGTCAAGGCAAGTCTAGGTGCTGGCCCTGGGCTTGCCATGGCATGGCTGTGGTGCTTCGGCCGCGTGCGCTATGGGTATGTCATGTGCTTCGGCCATGCGCACTGTGGGCATGTCAGGGGCGGGGCGCCCATAAGTGTCACTGGGGCCGCATCTCGCAACTTATCCTCCCTGTCGTGGCCGTGTAGGCCTTTGTCTTCGCTTGGGATCCTTTCAAAATCACCGTGCGCGATGCACTTGTTCTGCATCATGCGCAGTGCAGCAAAACTTTTCCTTCATTCATTGGTATCTCGATGTTCGCTATTGAATCGATGGAAAAGTCTTATTGCACCATGCATAGTGCAAAATAAGCATACCATGCGCGGTGATTGATATGCGGCGCATATGTGCACTCGTGTCAAGAACAAAAATATTTTTTTATTTTTAATACACATGCATACATCATGCATCAATCATCGAGCACGATGCAACAAAACTTTTCATTGAATCGATATAATTCAGACCAAAGCCCAACTCCATCAGATCAAGTAAAGTAACATAAGGGCTCAATTTTGAACGATATCAGCTCTTAGGTCCCGGCTTAGGTGCTGATCAAAGAACGAGATATTATTTATATGTTAAAATCCATTTAAGCGACATACACCACTATTATAATGGCTAGCAATACATCATTTTATTTTATTTTATTTTATTTCTAGCGTTAAAGTTAAAGTAACCTCATTCCCTTATTTTTTTTCAACGTTATTCACTAAATAAATGCAACCTTTTTGAAGAAAATTAATAAAAATATTTAATTTAAAATTAATACGGTTAAAAAAAGAAAAAATAAATCTGTCAACCATCTTCTATCTACCCTATCATCATCAACATCATTTATTTATCTATCCTCCACCGTAGATAAAAATTAAAAAGTTTCGGATTCTAATTTTATATATTACTATATTATCTTTATTTTTGGTTAAAATAAATTCACATATCCTTTTTTTGTGGCTAAAAATAATCATGTACAACTTGATATTTGACAGGCTTGCATGTAGAATTTTGACAACACCTAAATTTTTTATTTTAAATAATTAGATTCATCCACGTGTGCCGCACGCTTGGTTGGCTCAAGCGTGGATGGCCGGAAGCTGGGGACTTGGACTCATCCCCCCTGAGAGCCGGGCCGACTTCACCTCCTCTTCGCCGGCCCTCCCACTCTCTCCCGTTCTCCGTCTCGCTCCGCCCCGTCGGCTCCATTTCATATATCGCCCCTGCCGCCTCGTTTCTTCCCCAATCCATTCGTTCCATCGACAGCATAAACATTCGGTAAGCTCTTCCCTTCTCCTTAAATTTCTCTTCTTCCATCTGTTTAATTGCTCGTGTTTCTTGATTCTTGTGGTCAATTTCTGTGATATTTTGTTTATTAGATGCAACTCGTTTCTTAGGGTTTTCTGATCTCTTTCTGATGGGTCCAGAAAAGGTGGAAATAATGGCAACAAGATATTTGAAAAATTAGTGCTCAATCGGTTTGGGAAACGGGAAAGTCCAAGAATCTATCTTTGGAGCATTTTGAGCATCACTTAGGGGAAAAGAAAATGGAGTCACAAGCAAGATTTAATCTTGACCAGTGAAAGACCCCTAAAGCGTGCCCTAGGTTCTACTCGATCTTTTAGATTTGCAAAAGTTCTTATTGGATTGAAGTAGTAAGGTAATTTTATATGAAATATGGAATTGTGGATCATATTAGTCTCTGCAAGAATACCGTCGGAATTGAGGAAAAGCTTATGTTATCGTATTCTGAGAAGAAGCACATTAGATTGCCTGGGTGTTATGGCGCCAATTTTGAAGGCTTGTTTGGGAGTTACATGAGATTATAGTTGAAGAAAGATTATGTTGAAAACGCCAACCATTGAGCAATTTTTCCAGACAACTGATGGAGACTGGGGAGGCTTGTGAATAGAGCTATTGCTTAAGATACAAATTTCTCTGAAGATTTTAACTTTTAAGAATTTCTTGGTGGCAGTAGGTCTTCAATTAAGATGAATATTAAAGTCTAACCTTTTTGCTTAACATTAAGACACTGAGAAGGAATAGGCTTTATTTTAGAAAATTATTTATGCCATGGACAATGAGTAGGGACATGAGTGTACTCATGAATGAAGTAGAATTGAGAGAAATGAAGTCATGAAAACATATTATTTTGATAATCTTTATTTATTTTGCAAAAAGATTGGCAGGAATGTGATGATGTCACAAATAGGATAAAAGAAAAAGGATAAAGTGGATATGTACCTCCACAATTTACTAGATTTTCAAATTCTGATGGTATTTACAAAGGAATTTATAAGGCATGTAAGGCCGGCTATAATATAGGGATTAGAATGTTGGCTGACGAAAGGCCCATTATAAGAACATGACATAGATGAGGATATTTTAAAACTAGGAAGACTATAGGCAGAAGCAAGCATACCAGTGAGGATTTAGAAGCAAGGCTTATAGAGGATAATTAATAATAAATAGGGAAGGTCATTTTATATGGCTTGAACATATGTTTGGTAGGCCATAGACTATTCTAGCAAGGAGAGGTCAGAAAAAAATGGAGGGCTGCAAAGAAAACTTGGAAAGAAATATTAAGACATGGTTTACATAAGGTACTATTTTATAGAGGACTTGAGCATGGAAGAATGGTAACAAACCATTGCCTTTTAGAAGCTGTTCTCAAATTAATAAGGGCTGGTGAAATCACTTCTATGTATGAGAGACACATTCTTATGGACTCCTTATACTTGCACAAGGGAATTGGCTATCGTTGATCATCATGTCATCTGTCTGGGTTCTTGCTTGTTCTCCTGGACGTATACATTATCAACAATCAGCTTTACCAACATAATTATCCCCATTCCCTTTCTAGGCATCTTCCTTAAATATATATGCGGGCAGGTTTACAACTCTATATCATAGAAAGGTCAGTGCTTGTAGCATTTTAATATTTTTTTGGGTAAATTAATATGTGATCAGATTTGTTTATTAAAATTGGATATGCGGTGACAAGGAGCAAATTTAAGGTTCGAAGGTCTAATTATTGCTGAATTTAATGCTAATTGTCTGACAGCAGGAAAGAAAGCTGATAAGATATGGTGGAAAAAGAGTGATGGAACATAAAATATTGGGTTCTTATTTGTTTGTGTATAGGGAATAAACAACAAGGAAGGGCTGGATGTTGGGGGGCGGGTTGGTTGGGAAGGTAAGGAAGTAGATGATAGATTTATCCACAGAAAAAGTAGAAAAGGGCAATCATGCAAAATAGATTGAACTTATAATAAGATACTATGTTGATCCGTTTGGACTTGTAGCCAGCCTTCCTTTTATGCTCAGCAGGGGCCTTTTATTTGTGAATCTATTGTTTGAACATCGGCAAGACTCACTATACCAGATAAAACAAAATGGACTTAATGACAGTCTTTCCATCTATGCTCCACCTTGTTGGGAATAGAAACATAGAAATCCCTTTTATGATTGACCAATTCATTCCCTTTTCCTCCTTGAATCATATGTCACTTCTAATAAGCACACATAGTATTCGTTGCTCATTCCATCCACTCTCATAAATTGCTTGCATAAGATTTGGAATTCCTTTTTGTGCACAGGGATAATCTTTGTCAAAGCCCATTTCCAAGCCTTATTAGAGCCGTTTATAATCTTTGACATGGTGCATAAATAAATATTCTTAATTAATATTATCCCACATTCTTGTTGCCAATTGCTGTGCAAAATTTGTTTTCAAGGGTAAGGGCTATGATGGCACTAATTAGCAGCCATATTATTTAGCTGTGATAAAACATAGCATATTGTTTCTGTTAAAACCTTTTGAGTTATCCTCTAAACGTAGTATGATCTCTTTGCTCCTCTTTCCAAGACTTTATAAATGAAACAATCAAAATGATTTATCTTCTTTTCAGCATTAAAGCATTTGAAGATGGGGATAATCAGAAGCAGCTTCTCTTTTTGCTGGGAACTGGCTGCGGTATTTATATTGCCCAGAATTACAATGTTCCAAATATAAAGAAGCTCGTGAATACATACCTCTTTGTGGCGAAGCACATTGAAGAAGCGTATAGGAAGCCAAAGCAGAAAGATGAAGATTAGCCTTTGATATGTACTGCCATACATACACATTGAACAAATAATATATGTACCGCTGTGATAGAAAAGGCACCAGGAATGCTTTGGCTATTTTTTGGAGATCAAATACGTTTGCACTTATCATCTCACTCGCTGACATTCAATTAGTATGCAGCGCTTCCTTTTGTGGATGAAAACCCTGTAGCATAGTTTATTGTGACTGTCTAAATTTCTTATGCTGCTTCTATAAACTTTTCTTTCAGAACTTCTGTAACGATATTAAGACACCTCATTCTGTGGATGCTCTGCATGATATACAAGTTTTGATCTTTGGTCGCCTACATCAGTTCATCACTCTGAGTTGCAATCTCAGTTCCTCTTTTTAAACTATCATGCAGTAGTTTATTTGACAGGAATTTTTCTTCGTGCAACTTGATTAGGTTTCTTGATTGTTGTATGAATTTATATCAAGACATGTGCAAAAATATTCTGGGATGTCCAATCTGTGCTAATTTGCTTCATGATATATATATATATATATATATTTCAGTGAAGACCTATTTCCATGATCTGTCTTACTGCGTTTCTTTCTTGATTTATCCGCAGGTCTAAATCATGTGGATGATGGGATAGAAATTATATCATATAGTAAACCCAGGACCTACATGAGAGTTTCTGATAAGAGCATAAGATAATTGATATTTCTTTGAGTCTCGACATCAAAACACTAGGACTTGTTTGGATGCATTTCATTTTCTTGTGTTGTAGTTTTGAATGCGGAAAGTGTGTCAGGATCGGGGAAAAAAGGTTTTGCTCAATTGCTAGTGCTTTATTTTCGATCTGTCAGGTGACTTTTAGAAAATACAAATGTACTTAGTTATCACCTTTTTAAATATAGTTTTAAAAGTGAAAACAACTATGGAAGCATGGCATGCAAAGAGGTCCCAAAAACTTGTTTGTCTATTTCCAGATTGCAAAATCATGTGATTACAATGCATTTATCTTAATTAAAAAATGTCAAATAAAACAAATGCAAATGGCTGGCCTGAGCTTCATTATTTTCATTCAGCTTGTTTTGAAGCCATGTTGAGGCCTGTGGGCTGCAATACTTCCTGAAAGTGGGCAACAATAGCCTAGGGGTTGCATTCTTTAAGTTGATATTTTAATAGACATTGCTGAGCATCAAATGTATTTATGTTACATCCATAAGGGATTACATTGCTGATCAACAATATTACACTTCTGAACATTAGATATTCCTTAATTTTATTTCCACTGGAAATCCCTCGCAACCAAACACATACGTACGTACATCTTTGATAGCTTTGTATGTAATTCAAACTCTTTCACCGTTTTATTCTGATAGTCTACATGTTTAATTGCCATATAACATTTCTTTATAACCGTCATAATTTATTTCTGGAACTAGCTCAAGGAGGCAATAGAACATGCATATGATTGCCACTTCTCCACCAAGGTATCTTCACTTTTACTGAGTGGTGTGTCAAATGGAACAAGAAAAAGATTTGCTGATCTAAAGATGGGGTGCATCATTTTATTTTTTTTTCAATGACATTCTGATGCTACTCTGTAATGATTATATTTGAATATATCTTTGTGGATCTATTACAGTGTAAAAACCGGGAGAACAGATTCTTATTTACCACTGGATTCTCTGGTTTCTCCTATCCGTTCATTGAAATTCCTAGTCCAACTTACCTCCTGCAGTCATGATTAACTTCAAACTTTAAAAGCGAAGATCCTTTTTTTTTTTTGTCGCTCATCTAGGACTTAAAATAATCACATCTTGGTCAAGGGATTAGTGGGTGTTTATTAGCGTTTTCTTTATTGGACACGAGCATCCAAAGTGTTGCTTTTCCTCCTCTTTGCATGTGTTATACTCATGACCCAACTGAAAAATAACCTACCATAGAGTTTTGAGGTTCAATTTTCTCTTTCTTTTTAGCAATGCACTGAGCACCTAATCTGATTCCTCCTTCCACCGCTAGACCTCCTAACCATTTGAATACCGTTCCTCATCATTGTGTAGCCTACGATACCTTTTCCCCAGGCTTCAATGCTACTCATTAGAACTTTATTTAGTACTACTAAAGGAGCCACAAAGAACCTAGCAACTTGTGGCACTTGCCGCATCGGTGCTTGAGTCTATATTAAGTTTCATCGCCTATGTGTCTTGACTCCACCACTGCAAACAAGTCATGCCATTGATCTCGTTAGGAAAGCCATGGCAGAACTAGTTTATTCATAGGAGTACTTGCATACTGCCCATCAGAGAGATGCAAACTATATTATTTTAATGTGCAATCTAAGACAGTGGAGGGCTTAGGCTTAAGCCTTTGTCTAGGGAGTGTCTATTGCTCCCTTCAAGACCGCATAGCCTTTGTCTAAAGTCGAGATTCCCAAGAGAGCAATTCTTCTCCTAGACTAGGATAAGAATAAGAATGCAGTCTTTCGGTTGGTGGGTGGTGTTGCTGCTGTTTTTTTTTTTTTTTTTTTTTTTTTCTTTTTTTTTTTTTTTCTTGAGGGGAAGACAACAAAGGGATTGGGTTGCATGTGGAAAGGGTTTCCTTATATTTGTGTGGGATTGACAGAATATTTAAGTACTGGACAGTGAAGAGCTTTCTTTAAACATAATCTGGTAATGCGGCAAGCATGGGACACTGTTTCATAAAGCAAAAGCGGAAGCTTCTTCTTCTACCTTGCTCTTTCGATGGCCAGGTCCCTGCATGGCTCTTTGTCTTGATTGGACCATCATCCTGACTTCTAGATTGATCTCTAATAACGAATGGGGTGTCAAATATTTCTTCTGTGTTAGCATTAGGTAAGAGCCTAATTATGCTTAGATTTTGATGATGGTTTCTTTAGAAGTAGATGCCTGATACTGTAGGAGGAAGGTGACTTGATATATATATATAAAAAAGAGGCCAACGCTGACCCCACGTATGATTCCACGCGTCTCAACTTGTTTACTGAATTTTTGAAGTGTCTTTGACTTCCACTTTCCAAACCTTTTTCTGGTGCCTTTCTTAATTCTTGGCTCCATTTTGTAAGCAACGGAGTGACAGTTGCAACTTTAACCTTGATGAAAAAACTAATCAAACAGCATCTACTTTACAAAAGCCATGCTCAAGAGTTTGTGCAACAATGTGGTAGATACAATATTAGCCATGCATGTATAAATTTGCATGTTGAACAAAGTTGCATAGTACATAATTTGAAATTTAAAAAAAAAAATGTAAGGAGTTGGGTTAGCCATCCTACTTGCTGCTGATGGAACTGAGCGATGTATTTTGAGTTTAAATCAATTCAACCAAAAATATGCTTTATTTATATTAGCAAGTTAAGCTAATTTCAAAATTTTCAGTTCAACAAGCTAATGTCATCATATTAGGTATTTGCCAATTAGCCTTAGTCCAATTCTTTTTCACTCAAGAGATTCTTTTCAAGCTAAATAAATCCAGTCATTTGCTGTTCTGGTTTCAAACTCCAAGGAAACTCTCATATTTAGGTTGCACTTGTTGAGCAAATTTGGCTGGTATAGACTGTAACAAGTCAAACTAAGCTATTTGTTGTTCCATTGGCATAAAACGTTGCATCTCTTTTAATTCATGCATGCACATGTTAAACTCTTTTATATTAACATTCCAGCTGTTGATTTTAGAAATATATCATATACCCTACCATCTGTACGTCATAATATTCTATTGTCTGAATACCTTACGATTATCATACAATCATTATCTAATATTAAACCACTTTAAGTTTTGTAGGATTTTAAATGAAGTAATCTATGACCGATCTCTGGTACGTTGGTGCTACTTGCTAATTAAGACTCATGCCGCCACCTAATCTATTAAGAGTCAAAAAGAAAGAAGGAATATGCCAACCTTATGAAATATTAGAAATTTACGCTGCCACTCTCCTTTTCTGAGCTGCAACAGTACTCTTCCATAATACTTGAAATGTTAATCATCCTCCAGTTATACTTGAAATGTTAGTCATCCTGCCAACATAATTATTGCAGCCTGCGTTAGTTCATTAGGAAGTGGTTTGTGACTTTAAGCATCGCCAATAAATTACATTATCATCTTGTGATGCAGGATTTCTTTCCAATAAATTTATTTTTTGCCTGAGAGAAAGCCATGACCTCGGAATATTACCATTTTCTCGCAAAAATAGATTCTCTCTCTCTCTCTCTCTCTCTCTCTCTCTCCCCCTTTGACCAGTTATTATGCGTTTTTTTTTCCTCAGATCACCAGGGTCTCCAGTCTTTTTCTTTTAAGGTACCAGGGTAAGGTGGTGCTCGTGCACCCTATTTTTTTTTTTTTTTTTTTGGGAAAAAAGAAACAAGGTAAAAGGGTTTGTGAGAAGTTCGTCGCCTCTAGAAGTGGGGTGGTCCGTGGACTAAATCGTGCCGCTTATAGTTTTCAGTTCTAATATCTAGCGAAGAACGCCATGCATGACCCATGAGACAGAGCAAGAGGCGATGGAAATTTTCCAACTCCGAAGGCCAAAGTAACCTTTCTCGCCGAAACCATGGGCCACGGGCGGGGTGTGGACGGATCTCTCACGAGGGACTTGCCAGAAACTGGCCACAATTCAATAAAAATCCCACCTTTTCCCAAAAGGCAGCACACGAGCTCGATAGCGAGCTAAAGCAAAGAAAAAGGCAAGCTTCTGATGAACTCCTGCACCACTTTAGCTCCCTTCCGAGTTCCATGCTCTGTTGCTTGGGTTAGTAAGCATATCACACAAAAGATTTGGACTCATCCAATCACCTGCTGCTTCTAAGCCAAGCCACATGGAGAAAGAGAAACAATGTGGAATTAAAGTAAAATAACGTCCACTAAAAATCTTGTTATCATCTTTCAGCTTGATGGAAGGAAGGAACCCAGAAGAACACTTAGGAAGGTCCGCGACGACACTCAAGTCTGACCTGGACTGTCCCCCTTCCACTTGTTTTTATAGTTACGGGCCAGCAGACAACTACCACTATTACTACTGCTTCTTCTTCTACTGCTACTGTACCTCGCCAACCCACTACTCTCTCCACCCACTTGGAGGACTTTTAGGGGAGAGGGTTCATTGGGAAGGCGTCAGAGAAGCTGGCCCAGATGTCCTCGTCATAGTAGCACTCCACCTCCTCAGTCACCTGCGCCGCCTCCATTTGCCTCCACCAGTCTTCGTTGGCGCCGTTGGTGCCACCACCGCTGGTCGGGGCTTGCTCATGGCTGTTGTAGCTGCTATAACAATCGTAGCTGTTCTCCGTGACCTCCGCTTCAACTAGCGGTTCTCTTTCTGTCTCTATCTCGGTCTCCCCATTCTTTGCAAACCGTCCCCGAACTCTCGGACGGCTGTCGGCCAGCGTCTTCCTGCATGCATACTACAAACGAAACAACCAAGTCAAGAAAAGAATTGCAAAAGACAATCATATAGATGAATGGAAGTGGTGAATCAAAATCAAGAGGAACAGGGGATTTATACAGTAATCTTCTTGTGGAAATTCCTCTGGTTGCGCTTGCTTCGATACCGCTCGATCCTCTCCTTGCGCTCCTCGGGGCTGTAACGCCCGACGCGCCCTGGGATCGCCGTGCCTTCCTGCTTGTAATTGTCGCCGGACGCTTGCATCCCATCCATCCCCTGTTCCATTAATTTCGTACACAGACGGGAAAAATCCCATCTTTTTAGCGATGCATGAATCAGAATGAGATTTTGACGGATGGGAACGAAAAAGGTGGCGGCTTTGGTTACCTGGAGGTCACCGGTGCTGAAGACCCGCCTGACGGGGCCGGTGTAGAAGTCCAGGTAGTCGCCGGAGGAGGACGAGGGGGGCGACGAGGGCGGCGGCGGCGGCGGCGGCAGGTGGTGGTGCTGGGGGGAGGAGAAGAAGGGCGGCGGGTTGGAGGGGACTGGAATGCCGTGGTGGAGAGAGAGGGAGTGGGTGCTGCTGCTCCTGTGGAGATAAGGAGGAGAAAAAGGAGACGAATAGGGTGGAGAGGAGGAGAAGAGCAGAGCATGGGTGCCGCCGCCGGCGTCGAGAAAGGCTTGAGGGGCGGCGGCAGAGTAGCGGACCTGGGGTAGGAGGGTGGGGTCGCCGTAGCCGGTAGGGGAGGAGGAGGGGGAGGAGGAGGAGTGGAACATGGCGTTGGGGGCGAGCTTTAATTTTGGTGAGGGGAGGGTCAAGGGCAAGGCGAGGGCGTGGGATTCCGCGTTTTATAGGGGGTGATGGGCCCCGACGAGGATGACGAGGGCGATGGCTTCAGCCTCCGAGAAGGGGTTGTCCGTGTCTGTGTCCGTGTGTGATGCCCGACAGGGATCTCTGGAATTTATTGCGGCTCTCTGCTGACCATGTTGGATTTTGGGCAAGCGTCGTCTGCTTTTGTGCCTGGGCCACATTGGATTTGGTTGTCAGGTGTGATGAGTTGCCACTAATTAAATGCAATCATGTCAACCAGTCCAGTAATCTAGTACTCCTTCAGATAAATTTTTTTTTTATTGTTAGATATAACCTAGGTCATTGGCATGATTGAATTTTGCTAACGAGGAGATAATTCAAGCATTTCTGGTTAGTCTAGTTTTGATAATTAAAATTATTAATATAAAACCTAAGACATCAAGTACAAATTGTTGGTGCAAAATCATTCTCCTCAAACATCCGTGAGCATTTGATTGTCTTTTTCGATATGCCAAGGGTTTTCCAACGGGCTTCGTTCGATTGAGAGCTTGCAAAAGTTCCAAGAATCGAAGATTTCGGTGAGGATCATTCGATGCTCAAGTTAGTACTTTGAGCAACAACCGTGAGGTTGAAAAAGCTCGAAAAATAGAGAGAGGCTTAGAGAAGTGTCTCTGTCTGAAAGTGTAAAGACTTAAGTGTCTTACTTTGGCTTAACTTGGCCCACATTATTAAGGGTCCCTCTTACCCATTTTATTGATGCTTGGAGTCTCTGAGACTTGGGGTATGATCACCTGTCAGAGCATTTATGGCAAGAATGGCAATAGTGGGGCTTGCCTCCTTGTGGCATTCAGAGCTAGCATGCCACGTTCCATTTAATGTGGGTGGCTGCAGTTGGTTGGTGGGCCAAGTCCCGTCAGCTATGGAAGGTCGTAGTAGAGTTAGTGGGTATCACTTGATTTGGATGATTGATGCAGGCTGTTCTAGGCTTGCAGAATATGGGCAGCCGTTACGGCGCTCGTCAGATGTGTCCCCCACGTCGCACGTCTATTATCCTATGGGATTAGTGGCGAGTGGTGGAGCCAGGCGCATGGGCCCCACAATGAGCCCTATCCCGATGGCTGCTGGGGCACTGTCTGGATGGTTGATCATCATCATTGATTGGGAGTGACCCCACCAGCCTCATCAGAAGCTAGGAGTAGGGATCATAGACTGGTTTCTGGAAGGATCGTTCTAGTCATTCCTTCCGGAGGTAGGGGACAGCTGGGATGCCCGGGATGGAGCCAGGTTCGTACTATCGGGAGACAGAAGCTAGAGTCGATAGAAGACTGGGTGTCGGCTACCTGGGCTCCATCCATCGAGAGCCGAGGCTGAGGGCAGAGTCGGTGCCGAGGGCAGGGTCGTGTCGGTGTTGTGCTGTCGGAAGCCAAGGCCAACGAGTAGAGTCAGTGCTGAGAGCAGGGTCAGTGTCGGTGCCGTGTTGTTGGGAGCCGAGGCCAACGGGTAGAGTCGGTGCCGAGAGCAGGGTCGGTGCTTTCAGGAGCTAAGGCCGAGGGCAGAGTCAGTGCCGAGAGTAGGGTCGGTGTCGGTGTTGTGCTGTCGAGAGCTGAGGCCAAGGGTAGAGTCGGTGCCAAGAGTAGGGTTGGTGCTGTCGGGAGCCGAGGCCAAGGGCAAAGTCGGTGCGCTATCGGGAACCGACGGGCCGAGGCCGAGTCCAAGTTTGAGGCCAAGGCCAAAGCTAAGGCCGACTGGAAGAAGGCTAACTCGGGTGACTAACTGGGGCTCCGACTTGGGTGCATCACCATTGCCCATGAGGTTTATTGTCCCCATCAGATGCTCCCCACACTCCTGAACTTGTGCGATCGCGTGCTTTATATCTGCCAAACGAAAGGAGTGTAGAACTCTATCATTGCACTTGTCTTTTCTTGCTAGCTTCATTTCTGATTCCTTCCATGTTGGGAATTGCTTTCGATATTTTGATAATTTTTGTTAGACTTGTGACCACGTCTGCATGCTTCTCAAAACTGGGAACTTGCTTGCTCGAAAGACTTTAAGCAAGATTGTTGGTTAGTTGGTTACCTTTGGTCGGCTGGTAGTGGCCAGCATCATCAGCTGTGAGCTGGGGAGTTAGTTTCTTCTAGCTGTGAGCTGACTCGGGCTTCTTCTTTTGACACAAAGTTTAGAGGTGGATGCCCGTCAACTATGAGCTGGGGAGTTGGTTTCTTCCAACTATGAGCTGACTCGAGGCTTCTTCTTTTGACATGAAGTTTAGAGGCGGATGCCCGTCAACTGTGAGCTGGGGAGTTAGTTTTTTCCAACTATGAGCTGACTTAAGGCTTCTTCTTTTGACATAAAGTTTAGAGGTGGATGCCCATCAACTGTGAGCTAGGGAGTTGGTTTCTCCCAGCTGTGAGCTGATTTTATCTTCTTGGCTGGCTGAGAGTGGCCAGCACCGTCAGCTGTGAGCTGGGGAGTCGGTTTCTCTCAACTATGAGCTGATTTTGTCTTCTTGGCTAGCTGACAGTGGCCAGCACCGTTAGCTGTGAGCTAAGGAGTTGGTTTCTTCCGATTGTGAGCTAAGTTTGTCTTTTTGGCTGGCTGAGAGTGGCCAGCAATTTGTTGCAGGTATATAATTTGAGTTAAGGCCTTACTCAGTTAGTTGTTAGCCAGTGAGGCAGAATTAGGCCATTGAGGCAGAGATGAAGCCGTTGTGGTTGAGATGAAGCTACTGATACTAAAATGAAGTACAACACGGGTGGTCGAGCGGGTCGGAGTCCTACCCGAGAGGCTAAAATAAAGCCGCTAAGTCAGAGATGAAGCCGCTGAGTCAGAGATGAAGCCACTGTGGCAGAGATAAAGTCGCTGAGGCTGAAATAAGACTGTTGAGGCTGAAATGAGGCTGCTGAGGCAAAGATAAAGTAGTTGTGGTAGTGATAAAGCTGTTGAGGCTGAAATGAGGCCATTGAGGCAGAGATAAAACCGTTGAGGCTGAAATGAGGCCGCTAAGGCTGAGATAATGTCGTTGATGCTGAAATAAGGCCGTTGAGACAGAGATGAAGCCGTTGTGGTAGAGATGAAGCCGCTAAGGCTGAAATAAGGCCGTTGAGGTTGAGTTAAAGCTGCTAAGACTAAAATAAAGCTGTTGTGATAGAGATAAAGCTTCAGAGGCTGAAATGAGGCTGCTAAGGCAGAGATAAAGCTGCTGAGGCTGAAATGAGGCTGCTGAGGCTAAGATAAAACCATCGAGGCTGAAATAAGGCCGCTAAGGCTGAAATAAGGTTGCTGAGGCAGAGATGAAGCTGCTGAGGCTAAAATAAAGATGCTGAGGCTGAAATAAGGCTGCTAAGGAAGAGATAAAGGTGCTGAGATCAGCTCAGGGGCTACTGCGATCTACTCGGGGGGCTACTGCAACCAACTTGGGGGTTACTGCGATCAACTCGGGGGGGCTACTGCGACCAACTCGGGGGCTGCTAGGACCAACTCGAGGGCTGCTAAAACTGATCCGAGGGCTGCTAAGACCAATCGAGAGCTTTTTAAATCACCTCAAGTGTTTCTCATGCTAGCCCAGAGGTGACTCGAAGGTCGCTGAGACCAACGAAATTCTTTTGGAATTGCCTCGAGGATTTCTCGCGTCACCCGGGGATCACTCAAAGGTTGCTGAGATTGACGAGAGCCTTTTAGAACTGCCTCGAGGGTTTCTCGCGCTGGCCTGGTGGTGACTCAAAGGTCGCTAAGACTGACGAGAGCCTTTTGGAACCACCTCAGGGGTTTTTTGCGCTGGCCCAAGGGTGACTCAAAGGTCGCTGAGACCAATGAAAGCCTTTTGGAACCGCCTCAGAGATTTCTCACATCGGCCTGAGGGTAACTCGAAGGTCACTGAGACCGACGAGAGCATTTTGGAACTGCCTCGGGGGTTTCTCGCGCTAGCCCCGGGGTACTCGAAGGTCGTTGAGATCGACGAGAGCCTTTTGGAACCACCTTGGGGGTTTATCGTGCTGGCCGGGGATGACTCGAAGGTCGCTAAGACCGACAAAAGCCTTTTTGAACTGCCTTGCGGGTTATTCCCACCGACCTGAGGATGACTCAAAGGTCGCTGAGACCGACGAAAGCCTTTTTGTGAAGAGAGTGGATTCTCTTTATCTGGAATTAATTCCTCTACTTCCGCCAGGAATTAATTCCTCCGCTCCGTCTTGGAATTAATTCCTGCACTTCAATTCCTCCCCACCTCCACGTCTTTCGTGAAGACAGTTCCATGCAAGTGGCTTCCTGGAATTAATTCAAGAATTAATTCTCTCTTTGCTAAATAGAGGCCGTTTCCCAATGGATCTGAGAGCGCTCCACGAATCTCCACGAAGCCATCCTTGACGAAGTCGTGATTCTGGCTCTCGTGCGGCAAGGGAAAGAAATAGAGGGCTGTTTCCCAGCGCTCCACGAATCTTCACGAAGCCATCCTTGACAAAGCCGTGATTTCGGCTCTCGTGCGGCAAGGGAAAGAAGAAGAGAGAGAGAGGAAGAGAAAGAGAAGGGATAGCTTATTCTAGGGAGAAAAGGGTTTCTTTTTTCATTACCAAATCATCATCGTTACATGACTATATATAACCGTCCCCATAACGGTCACCAAAATAAAACCAGCACCACACATGAATCGGTGCCTTATTATATAGATAATAAACCCTAAAAAACTCCCTTGGACCAACCCACACCTTGGGCCCAAATCCAGCCCAATGATAGACTAGCCCCCTCAAGACCCAACAACCTGGGCCTTAACCCTGTGGAGCCTACAAACCTCACCCTAAGATTTAAGCTTTGGAGTACCACACCAGGCTCTACAATCTCCACCTTGGTGCTTCAAAGCTGCTGAAAAATCTGCATATTCCCTCAGACCCATCAGTGTCACACATGAGAGAAAGCTATCCCATGGAAGAGTCTTCGTAAGTGCATCTGCCTGGTTCTTCTTTGTATGAACTTTTACCGGCTCTACTTCACCTTCTTCTACCAATTCTCTGATCCTATGATACCTCACATCTATATGCTTTGTGCGTGCATGATAGATTGGGTTCTGAGCCAACTACAGGGCACTTTAACTATCACTATGTAGCAATATTGTACCCTGCTTCACCTCCATTTCCATGATGAGTCTCTTCAACCAAAGAGCCTCCTTGGCAGCCTCTGTAATCCATATATACTCAGCTTCTGTTGTAGACAAAGCTGTAATAGGTTGAAGGGTTGATCTCCAAGAAATTAATCCACCATACATGCTGAACACATACCCTGTGGTAGACCTTCTTGTATCCATATCACCTGCAAAATTTGCATCCACAAATCCTTCCAATGGACCTAATGACTTACTTGGGATATTAGATTTCTCCTTAGATCCATCTTGCTGCCCAAAAATTAGACCAAGTCCACGAGTTTCCTGAAGGTACTTCAAAATCCACTTGAGCGCCTTCCAGTGCTCCTTCCCTGGGTTCGCCATGAATCTGCTCACCTGGCTCACTGCATATGCTATGTCAGGCCTGCAACATACCATAGCATACATAATGCTGCCCACGGCACTGGCATATGGAACTCTCTCCATGTACTCTTTCTCTTCATCTGTCTGGGGGTTCTGTAACTTAGAAAGAGACATGTGACTAGCCAAAGGTGTTCCAACTGGTTTAGATTTATCCATCCCAAACCTCTCCAACACCTTGTGAATATATCCACCCAATGACAAGTATAGAATTCCCTTGGTCCTATCTCTGTAAATTTTCATCCCAAGTATCTTTCTAGCTGACCCCAAATCCTTCATTTCAAATTCTGTTGATAATGCATATTTCAGTCCATTCACTGCTTCAACACTCCTGCTGGCAATGAGCATATCATCCACATACAGAAGGAGATACAGTGCATTATCCTCATCCACATTTTTCACATAGACACAAGTATCATGTTCACATCTAGAAAATCCAAGGCCCAAAATAAAAGTGTCAAACCTTTTGTACCACTAACGGGTGACTGCTTCAAACCATAGAGCGATTTCTTTAGTAGACACACTTTTTCTTCCAATCCAGATTCCTTGAAACCCTCTGGTTGTTTCATGTATATCCTCTCCTCTAGACTCCCATATAAAAAAGCGTTTCACGTTCATCTGCTGCAACTCCATACCATATTGTGCTACGAGAGATAACAACACACGAATTGAAGCATACGTACCACTGAAGAGAATACCTCTCTGTAGTCCACTCCCTCTCTCTATGAGAACCCCTTAGCAACAAGCCTTGCTTTGTATCTGACTCCACCTTGCTC
The DNA here is from genome assembly GCA_900491605.1 of Calamus simplicifolius. NCBI lineage: Eukaryota > Viridiplantae > Streptophyta > Magnoliopsida > Arecales > Arecaceae > Calamus > Calamus simplicifolius. The sequence goes on along the minus strand of UESW01004711.1, from coordinate 89,177 downwards.
TGAAGGTGCCTCCTTCTTTGTGAATACCCATTTTGAACCAATGGCCGAGCATCTCTAGGTATATCCACTAGCTGCCATGTCTTGTTCTTTTTCAGGGACTCCATCTCCTTCATCATGGCCTGCATCCATGAGGCTCTTTCTGAACTTTCCATGGCTTCTTGGAAGGTCTCTGGATCTTCATTTGCAGTGATTAGAGCATAGAAATCATGTCATCAATGCATACCGAGCAGGTTTGATGATGGTATGCTTTGCCTTGTGTAGTGCCACACCCCTTTGATCATCTCTCAAAGCTGAAGTGTGGACTCCACCTGCACCTCTTCTGGATTGATGGCTCTTCTGGCTGATCCTTTACATGTATTGAAACATTCACACCAAACTCCACCTCAAAAGAAGCACGTTTTGAAGTAGAAGTAGAAGGTACATCACCTGTCAGCTAATGTTGTCCACTGCTATCCTGTTCAGCCTTTTCAGCTCCATCTGCAATCTCTAGCCTCTTCAAGATGCTCTTCTCATCAAAAATAATGTATCTACTGATGATACACTTCTGTGAATCTAAACTCCATAGCAAATAGTCTTTAACTCCCTGTGGATACCCGATGAAGATCAGCCTTTGTGATTTTGGGTCCAGCTTGCTCCTTTCAGTTGCCTCCATATGTGCATAGCTGGGCAACCAAAAATCCTCAGGTGTCCAAGCTCTACCTTCTTTCCACTCCAGATCTTCTCTGGAATGCCTCCATCAAGTTTTCTATTAGGGGACATGTTAACAAGAAAACCAGAGAACATAATTGCATCACCCCAAAAGACCTTGGGCAGTGATGCCTGCAGCCTCAAACTCCTAGCCTTCTCTGTCAATGTACGATTCATCCTCTCTGCCACACCATTCTGCTGGGGAGTCATCCTCACTGTGTAATGGTGTTGGATCCCATTTTACTCACAGTAGCTTCTGAATTCATTGCTTGTATACTCCCCTCCATTATCAGATCTCAAACACTTCACTGGTTTTTCTGTCTCCTTTTCAACTCCAACTCTCCAAGCTTTAAACCGGGCAAATACCTCTGATTTTTCTCTTATCAGATATATCCATACCTTCCTGGAGTAGTCATCAATGAAGGTCAAAAAATACTTAGCCCCACCTCTGGCTGATACAGGGGCCGATCCTTATACATCTGAGTGAACTAGTTCCAGAATACCTTCATTTTATTTGGAACTGCTGGCAAATCTCACCCTATATTGTTTGCTATAAATACAGGGCTCACATATGTCATTGTCCTCCTTCTTAAGTGCTAGAATCAGACCTCTTTTGCTGAGTTCTATAAGCACTTTATCACTCATGTGTCCTATTCGATAGTGCCACAGTTTATAGACCAACTGTTCCTCCTGTGCCGCTGCTAGCACCTTTGCACCATCTATGGCCACTGAGCCTTCCATCTGATAGAGATTATTTTTCAACCTTCTCCCTTTCATCACCACTAATGCACCCTTGGTTATCCTCAAAAATCCACTCCCCGGCTGGCTTCCAAAAGCATACCCATGCTTCTCCAGGTAGCCCAAAGAAATTAGATTCTTCTTCAACTCCGGGACATGTTTGACATTGGTCAAAGTCCTTATAACCCCATCATATATCCTCACCCTTATGCTTCCAACTCCAGCAACCTTACATGGATGATTATCACCAAGGCATACACTCCCTCCATCAGATTCTTCATAAGTTGCAAACCACTCCCTATGCGAAGTATAATGGTGAGAACAGGCTGAGTCAAGTGTCCAACAACTATCACACTTCTTGGTCCTATCTGAAACTACCAGTACATCATCTTCACTGTCTTCAGATAATTTGCACCACCATTGCTGGCTGAACCTCCCTTGAAAATGCCCTTCCCCTTCTCATTCTTCAGAAGTGGGCAATTTCTTTTCAGGTGACCAATCTGATGACACTTGTAACACTTCCATGCTTTCTACTTGCCCCGAGACTTAGATCTGCCTTTGGACTTGCCTCTAACCTTTTCTCAGGGTCTTCCTTGCCTCTCATTCACAGTAAGTACCTCTATGTTAGAGTTTCTCATGCGGATCTTTCTCTTTGCTGGTTTGATCTCAGCACCTCCATAACCTCTTCATAATTCAGGGTCTCATTTCCATAAACCAAGGTTGTAATCAGACCATCATATGAACTGGGTAGCGAACAAAATAAGATGAGGGTCTTGTCTTCTTCATCAATCTTTACATCAAGGCTCATCGCCTCTGAGCACACTTGATTGAATTTCTGAATATGGGCCACAAGATCTCCTCCCTCAGGTATTCTCAAGTTGTACAACTGTTTCTTCAACCACAACTTGTTTGTCATGCTCTTTCCCATGTAAGTGTTCTCTAAAGTTTCCCAGAGCCCCCTTGTCGTGGTCTGTGTGCAAATCTCCGGCAAGACTTGATCAGCCAAGCACATCCTGATTGTGCTAAATGCAATCTCCTCTAACTCCTCCCAATCCTCACAACTTACATTATCTGGTCTTTGTTTCACCAAGACCTTATAAATCCTTTTTGTACCAATAAATCCTTCACCCTTTGCTACTATAGGGTGAAGTTTCCCTTGCCATCATACTTTTCAAAATCGAATTTAAAGCTACTAGATGCCATATCTAACCAAGAAACAATGCACACAGCAAAAACAAAAAATTAAACTTGCTGCAGAAATTTCTGGTTTGATATCTTACCAAGAAACGCCAAAGATCCAATCTTTTCTCCACCAAATCACCGAGGCTCTGATACCAAATGAAGAGAGTGGATTCTCTTGATCTGGAATTAATTCCTCTACTTCCGCCTGGAATTAATTCCTCCGCTCCGTCCTGGAATTAATTCCTGCACTTCAATTCCTCCCCACCTCCACATCTTCCGTGAAGACGTTTCAGTGCAAGTGGCTTCCTAGAATTAATTCAAGAATTAATTCCTCTCTTTGCTAAACAAAGGTCATTTCCCAATGGATCTGAGAGCGCTCCACGAATCTCCACGAAGCCGTCCTTGACGAAGTCGTGATTCTGGCTCTTGTGCGGCAAGGGAAAGAAATAGAGGGCCATTTCCCAGTGCTCCACGAATCTTCACGAAGCCGTTCTTGACAAAGTCATGATTCTGGGTCTCGTGCGGCAAGGGAAAGAAGAAGAGAGAGAGAGAGAAAGAGAAAGAAAAGGGATAGCTTATTTTAGGGAGAAAAGGGTTTCTTTTTTCATTACCAAATCATTATCGTTACATGACTATATATAACCCGTCCCCATGACGGCCACCAAAATAAAACCAGCACCACACATAAACCGGTGCCTTATTATATGGATAATAAACCCTAAAAAACTCCCTTGGACCAACCCACACCTTGGGCCCAAACCCAGCCCAATGATAGACTAGCCCCCTCAAGACCCAACAACCTGGGCCTTAACCCTATGGAGCCTACAAACCTCCACCCTAGGATTTAAGCTTTGGAGTACCACACCAGGCTCTACATTTTGAACCATCTCAGAGGTTTCTCGCGCCGGCCCGAGGGTGACTCGAAGGTTGCTAAGACCGATGAGAACATTTTGGAACCGCCTTGGGGGTTTTTCGTGCAGCCCGAGGGTAACTCGAAGGTTGCTGAGACGAATAAAAGACTTTTGGAACCTCCTTGGAGGTTTCTTGCGCCGGCCCGGGGGTTGTTGAAAAGTTTATTTTCATTCTATAAGAAGACTAGAGGTCTTATCTGGGTGGCTTGCTAGAGGTCCTACCCAGGCGGCCTGTTGGAGGCATCCATCATCCATCATGGAGTCAATAGGCCCATCTTCACTGCGTGGAGAGATTGAACGATGAAGCAACATGCTTGGGGCTCCTTTGTGAAATGTTTTGGAGAGAGTTTGTCTCCTTCTACTGACTTGGATACTTCAGCATGTTGGCGACCTGCCCCCTAGAGAATCATATCGACTGAAGGTGGAAGGTGCCAGTGCCCTCACTTGGGCTCCTTCCTGTATCGCCGGCTTAGGATGGAGGACCGATTGGATGGCGAGTGGGAGATTGAGGCTGCTTGGAGGCTTCATGATAGTGGTGCTCTTGCTGGCAAGCTTATAGGATGGAGGACCATTGGACAGCAAGTGGAAGATCGAGGCCACTTGGGGGCTTCATAATAGTGGCACTCTTACTAGCGAGCTTGATGGCACTCTTGCTGATGAGCTTAATGACACTCTTGCTGGTGAGCTTGATAATACTCTTACTGATGAGCTTGATAGTGCTCTTGTAAGGCATGGTGGCAGTGTGAGGCATGACAGTAGTGAGCTTCTCAACGGAAAGATCTCATGCCAGTGGAATGATGGCTGGCTTGAGCAGCAACTAAAGGGGGAGTAAAAGCTCTTATGACCTCTGAATGGCTGCCACTAGTGCTTGGACTCACTGGGCGAAGGTGGCAAGCTGGTCCAACTGATTGGACTGAGGTGGTAACGATGGTGGAGCAGAGAGGCTAGCTTCCTATTACTCATCTCATTATGGGGATTCTTCTGTGCGACTGGTAGAGACCTCTTGGGCTCTTATCATTACCATATTTTTGATTTAGGAGGGATGAGGATCTGCATGCTAGTATTGCTGATAATCTGTGCACTGCCCCCTACTTGGCGCGCCAATCTATTGGTGCCAAATCATCTTTCTTAACGTTCACGAGCATTCGATCGCCTTCTCCGATGTGCCAAGGGTCTTTCAATGGGCTTTGCTCGATCAGGAGCCTACAAAAATTTCCAAGGGCAGAGATTTCGGTGGAGACCCTCCGACGCTCAAATTAGTACTCTGGGTAACAGCCGTGAGGTTGAGAAAGCTTGAGAGAGAGAGAGGAGCTTAGAGAAGTGCTCTCTGTCTGAGCGTGTAAGGGCTTGAGTACTTTACTTGGGCTTAGCTTGGCCTACCTTTTCGAAGGTCCCTCTTACCCATTTTATTGATGCTTGGAGTCTGTAAGACTTAGGGTGTGACCAACTATCAAAGCATTTATGGCAAGGGTGGCAACAATGGGGCTTGCCTCCTTGTGGCTTATCAGAGCTGGCAGATCATGTTCTACCTAATGTAGCTGGTTGCAGCTGGTTGGTGGGCCAGATCCCATCAGCGTCGGGATTTGAGGCCATCGGGAGTTGAGGCCGAGGGCAGAGTCGGTGCTAAGTGCAGGATTGGTGTCGAAGTTGTGCTGTCGGAAGCCGAGGCCGATGGGTAGAGTCAATGCCGAGAGTAGGGTCGGTGCTGCCGGGAGCCGAGGCCGAGGGCAGAGTCAGTGCCGAGAGCAGGGTCAGTGTCAGTGCCGTGCCGTTGGGAGCCAAGGCCGAGCGTAGAGTCGATGCCGAGAGTAGGGTCGATGTCATTGGGATCCGAGGCCGAGGGCAGAGTCGGTGCGCTATCGGGAACCGACAGGCTGATGCCGAGGCTGATTGGGAGGCCGAGTCCAAGTTCGAGGCCAAGGCCGACTAGGTGGCGAACTGAGGGTTCGACCCAGGTGCATCACCATTGCCCATAGGATTTATTGGCCCCATCACAAATAATTCATTTGATGATGAACTTTTTGATTATGAGATTAAAGAAACAACTTGATCGGTGTTCCATTGCACAGAATTAGTGATTTTAAAGGAAGGAGGATCATCAATTTTACCTTTCTCATCCTTCTTTATCAGTGATCTCTTTAGTTTCTTTAATTGAATATATGTGGAGTTTGAAATTTTAATACTTGCAACTTGAGCTAATGTGAATTCGTGGTAACTGATTGAACTCTTAGAAGAATGGTGATTCACTTAGCATGAATAGACCAAATGGGTCTTAGCATGAATAGATCAAATGGGAAACATCAAAGGCAAAAGTGATTCACTTAGCATATGAATGTTCGTGGAGGACTAATGATTCAATTGATGCTTAAAGTAGGGGAAAAAAATCAGCCACCATGCTAACTTTTGCATTGCATTTCTTCTCTAGCATTCAAACAAAGATGGTTCGAATAATTATGACCTATGGATGCAGCAAAAGTACCACAATATATTTCTCATGTCATCAACTATTTTGGTATCAAATTATGATAATTATTGTTACGGCCGACTCACGTATGGTGAACGTCGGGCAGACTGGAATCACTGGGTGCGTAGAAGGGCCGTCGTCTTCCTCCAAGAGCCTTGATCCTTTGGAAAAGGCCGCCGTTTCCTCCAAGAGCCTGCAAAAAGTCCCGGACCGGTGGTTTCGACGGGGACCCTCCGACGCCCAAGTTAGTGAGTCGTCGAACAGGGATATGATCTTTTTTAGAACTGTTGTCAAGCAAGTTTTTATTTTTTTTTTGAGAGAGATCAAGAGAGTCCCCGGGCATGGAGCTCGGGTCCTCCTTTTATACCTGTTGGGGATCCGTATACCATGGTCTGTTGGAACCGTCGGATCTGTTCTGTTACGATGTTTCATCGAACGGTAAGCTGTTGATGGATAAGGGCCGCTTATAGCGGTAACTGCTGATCAGGCTGACACGCCCGAGCTATCCGGCAGTAGCCCTTAGATCGCGGGGTCAGTTGCCCAAGACTAATCCTTGTATGAAGATCGACCCTGGGGGCCGACGCTGGGTGGTAATGCCGGATGCCGGAACCAAAGCCTTAGTACTGGGGCTTATTAAGGCCGACACCTGTGGCCAACGTTGGAGGCCGATGCTGATAGCTGACGCTGGAGGCCGACGTCGGGGGCCGGCGCTGGATGCTGGTTGTTTGACTAAGAAGCCGACGCCGGGGGCCGGCGCTGGAGGCCGATGCTGGCTGGCTGGCTCTGGAGGCCGACGCTGGCTGTCTGGCTCTGGAGGCCGACGCTGGCTGTCTGGCTCTGGAGGCCGACGCTGGCTGCCGGGCTCAAGAGGCCGACGCTGGCTGTCTGGCTCAAGAGGCCGACGCTGGCTGTCTGGCTCTGGAGGCCGACGCTGGCTGTCTGGCTCAAGAGGCCGACGCTGGCTGCCAGGCTCAAGAGGCCGACGCTGAGGTCGGTTCCGAAGACCGATGCTGGAGGCTTTGGGTTTCGTTGTCACATCATTGCTTTCGGAAATCGTGCAGAAGATAATACTACTTCAGGGGAAATGGCCAGCCGTATCAATTATTCTTTTCCAAAGATCTATAGCATGATTTTTTTTTTGTCTGCCTATAATTCTTGTAAATTCATATATGAAAACATGCACATGTGTACCTATGCTGTTGGTGTGTGTTTGTATATGCATGAATATATAAGCATGTAAAGATACATGCTTGCATCTATAGAAAAATATCATGAGTTTTCTTTGAAATTTAATTATAGAATCCGATGCTTGTGCTGAACAAAAAAAATGTGCACTAACCGGATAACCCAAGCCTCATCGACAAATTTTGGTCATATTTAAAATGAAATATTTATTAAAATTATACAAAAAAAAAGGAGAGACATCATATCCCATGGCCACAATAAAAATTGATTTTTTATAACTTGTTAAAATAATTTTTTTCAACCCCAGCACATGGCTTCAATAAACTACAAAAAAAAGTCGGTGATGCAAATTTCTTATTTAAAACTCAAACCATTCAGACGCCTTCTATGAGCTCCAAAACTACTTTTTAAATATAAAAAAACAAAATTGACTACGTATCTCATTGGTAGAATTTTTCTACATCATAGGTCATGGAGGACTCCCACTGAATCTTCTCACTTATCCTTTGACAAAAGCATTGAGCTCTGTCGGAAGCAGAGATTCCTAAAATTTGATTAATATTTTGAGAGACCCTCCAGAGAAACTAGAATGGAGTTCGCTGCCCATGTACGCACCATTCACAGTTAACTGCCTCTCTGTTTTGTGGCACAGTATAAACACGCAGACATTCGTGGCCATCTCCACCACAAAACGACCAAACTCCAGCACTGTAGGGGTGTCAGAGGATCAGCATGTGGGTGCCCCAATGATATTTGCAGGTTCATTGCCTGTTGCCTTTTTATTGTGGGCGCATGAGAGAGAGAGAGAGAGAGAGAGAGAGAGAGAGAGTTGCACCAGCCAAAAGTCAGACGTATCTATGTCAACTCAGGGATATCACTTTGAGCTGGTCAACGAAGGTCAACTGCCCGATATAGATTTGACATGACTGTTTCAATCAAATCAGTTCGAAGTCCTGAGGATGCTCAAATGCACTGCCATTTTACCTTGCTATCAGTCTCGTATGCCCCTAGATATCTAGCCAAGAGTGCCTTAAAGTTTGCTAGGAACTCTGATCTTTGTTGAAGTTTAATTTATCATAAGCACCGCCACCCTAGTCTATATCCTTGTTGCCTCTGTATTTAGGCATTGGTTAAATGGGAGACAAGCTCAGTTGGGGGTGGGTGGGTGGAAAAAAAGAGAAGAACGGCCTTAGAACATTCCATTCTCTCGCTCTTTGCCTCCTCTCCTCTTTATGTTCTAATTTATCATGCCCCTAACGAAACCCTCACCCAATTCAAATTTAGCTAGTTTACTTATATTATTTAACAGGCCCAGTAGGAAACAAAATTTACTTATAACTTAAATTTAGTAAAAAAATAAAATGCAATTTTATGAAAGGTATGCAATGCAGAAATCCTCTAATAGTTTAAAAATAGTTCTACATTCAATGATAAAAAAAAAATGTTATATACTTAGAACTTAAATTTATTTATTATTCATTAATTTTTATTAAGTTTTTGAGCCACGTAATTTTGAAGCGTTACAAATGGTATCAGAACCAATTTGAGCATGTGAAAGTTGAACATAAAAAAAGAATTCTTAAGTATGCAAAAGTTAATGAACATAACGAAAGGATTACTATGAAACAGTAGTAGAGTTCTGAAATGATGTAAAGATGGATAAAGAAAAGACTACTCATAAAATGGTGGTAGAGTTCTACTATAGTATGAAGCCACTTTTGCAGCACCAATGACTCGACTCAAAATAAATTCTAGCTAGCTTGCGGTTCTAGCTAACTTATAGCTTACAATAAGAATATCATATTATAAGGAGCGAGGAGAGATCGCAACACATCAAAAATGGTTCCACATTGGATGAAAAAGTTAAATTCAAGTCCACGCTACGCATTAACTTTTGCTCAAGTTTTTAGATCATATATTTTTGGGTCGCTAACGAAATTAATTGAACCAATAGATGAGCTTGAGGTGTTATAAATCCCCACATATTATCTTTTTTTCGAAACAAAAAAGGTGCCATCTTTCTCTCTTTAAATTTAGAGAGTTTATAATGAGAGATGATCAGGTGCAACTAGCGCTGAGGAATTGATTCTTTTGCGTGTGTTCTAAGAGTTGATTATGAGACTTCTAACACGAGTTCCCACTGATGCACTTCTCTAGATGATGACAACTTCTATTACATTATCACCTGTTCAGAAGAAAATAAACTATCAGTATCTGAATCTAACCAAATTTTAGCAGCAGGTCAATTACGACCAAAATGTTTGCTTTCTTTATTCTGTCCTTTGCCCCGTCGTCCTTTGTCCCTTTGTTCCTCTGTACCAAATTTAAAGGCTCGTCCAATCCTAGAGGAGCCCACCTTTTGATTCTTTACCACTACGCTTAGAGGGTCTCCTACCGTTGCTCTGCCCCTGGAGCATAACCCCTACTTCACTGGGTTGTTATCAGACCTCGTTTTCCTTTTCCTATTTCAAAGGAACACGGTATAACTCGCCTTCAAGATACATTAGTTTGCCTTAATAAAACTTTGATGGCTTTTTACTTCAACGAGATGCATCATGCGGATCGAGTTTTAAGGTCACAATGATCAGATAATAGTTAGCGCAGTTCTAGCTGCTGTGCATTAATTAGAGCATTTTAGGCAAAACAAAATATCAACTCAGCCGAAACTTCAGATTGGGTGTGTCATAATAGTGGTGCCGTATGTGAAACCTCCATGCAAGGACATTATTATTACATCAGGTCCCCATAATAAAGCGGTAAAAAGTGTATTCTTTAATAAACTAGCAGACATTTGAGGGGGCATTTTAAAACCATAATTGGTGGGAGAAGACTTCAGTTTAACCAGAAGGGGAATTTTTATTTGCACCGCTTAAATTATTTAGTGCATCCCATAATTTTTTTAAAAAAATTAAATTTTAATTTATTCTTAAATTTATTCCCTTGCAAAAAAAAATTTTTCATACCCCTCTTTCTCACCCCACCCGACCGACACCCTCCTTTCATCTTCCTTTCTCCTTCCCGGTCGGCAGCAGCGAGCGGCGGCAGCAGCGGTGGTGATTACAGCAGCGGTGGTGATGAACGGATGCGGTGGCCCTTCCCTAGTCCCTGGCTCTCCTTTGTCCCTATGTTCAGCTACGTTTGGCCAAACAGAGGGCCTCTGTTCGTTCTAGCATGGCCGAACAAAGGCATTCTATTGGGTATGTTCTCTGTTCGGCACTAATAGGCCGAACAGAGGGACGTGGGAAGGGGTCGGGGGCGGAGCTTTTCGTTTGGCCCACCAAATGGAGGAACGTAGGGGGAGGATTTGTTTCCATGACACATAAAGTCGTGTTTCCACGGTATAAGCCGATAAAAAGAAAAAAAAAATTGCCTACTAATTGAGTTGGATAGAGACGAACGCAGGTTGGCATTGCGTTAAACCCAGTGGGGGAGGGACGGAAGGAAGGGTTTGTTCAGGCGGGGGAAGGGGTGTGGAGAGAAATTTTTATGATGGAAATAGATTTAAGGGCAGTTTTAGGCATTTAAAATATTTTAAAAAAATAAGAGGTGTGCAGAGAAATTTGAGCTGTGCAAATAGAAATCTCCAACCAGAAGCCATGCCGAAGAAAAGGTAACTTTATTTGAATCTTTGAGCCTCATGGACATGATCCCAAAGGTAAAGAATTTACTTGATTTAATGGTAAAGAGAGATCCTTACTAGCTTGATTGGATTGTTTCTTCTCCTCGTTAGAGTAGAATTAATGATATTTTTCATGCTTCTTTGCAAAAAGTTTTATCTTCTGCTGTATCAGACTATACTCCCATCGCCTTTGATTGTAATCTCAAATTTGGAGCTCCTTCTCAAAACAAAAATTTTAAAGTTGAAATGTAGTGGACAATGGAGGGACTTGATACTATTGTTCAGAATAGTTGGAGAAACATAAGGGGATTTCTAAAAAGTGCGGCGATATGGAGATGGAATCTAAGAAGATTGAAAGCAATACTATAGCATTAGTCTATAAAGAAGATAAAGGTCAGTAAAGAGATCAAATAGAGGTTGGTACATGATATTGGATTACTTGATAGCAAAGAGAAAACTGCTTACCTATCAATAATAAAGTTTATTGTCAAGAAAATTCTAAGAAAGTCTTTACATGATATATATAACGAGGAACTTTACTGGTAACAAAGGTCAAAGATATCCTAGCTTTAAAAAGGAGACAAAAATACGACCTTTTGGCCTTTGAGAGAAAGAGAGTCATTTTATTTCTTTAAGAGCCTATTTGGTGCTTCCTCATTATCAATCATTATCATTGATTAGAATCTTCTATGCAATCCCTTTTTTACTGATATGAGCACACTAGAAGAGCCTTTCTCCAATCAAAGAAATGGTACTCTCTCTTGGAGCATGCAATGCTCCATAATCAGATGGTTTTTCTTTCTGCTTCTATCAAAAATACCGAGATTTAATCAAAATGATATTATAATTCTTTTCTCAAAACTTCTATAGGGGTACCCTTGATTGGAAAAGGCTAAATTTTGCTTATGTATTTTTTATTCCTAAGAAGGAAAGTATCATCACTATGCATGATCTTTGCTCCATTAGCCTTATCAATGGTCTGTGTAAAATAATTATCAAGAATTTAGCTACTAGACTAATGAGATTCCTATCTTTTTTATGAATAAAGTCTAATCTACTTTAATTAAAGAAGGGCCCGTTATTGAAAACTATCTTACTGCCTATGAAGTCCTAGCTTATTATAAAAAGTCAGGCACTCTGTGTTCTTTGCAAGCTTGATTTTGAGGAAAACTTCGATAGAGTAAATGGATACTTTCTAGTGGAAGTGTTAGTGGCTCATGACTTTCTCTTTAATAGACAGATTGGCTATAGTCAAGGCAATGGTTAATGGATGTTTTGAAAGATGGATCAAATGCAAATAGGATCTCTATCAAGATAACCTAAATTCTTTCAGTCTATTTGTCCTAGTTGTAGATGTGTTTACCGAACTTCTAAAAAGGGTTGGATCTATTGAATTGGTAAAAGGTATTGGGATTCTTCTTAATTATGTGATATAAGAAACTTATAATTTACTAATGACTCTTTTCTATTCTATGCTACTAGAATAAAAGGTCTTATTACAGTTAAAGTTTTGCTCCTTACTTTCAAAAATGTACCGGATTTCAAGATTAACTTTTATAAAAATTCAGTACTTTACTTGAATGTTGAGGAGGAGCTTGCTCCGTTCTTTGCCTCCCTCCTGAATTGTAAGACTAAATCTCTTACTTACATATCTTGAGTCTTTACTTTGCAATTGAAGCTTCCTAAATAATGCTAGTAGTTGCTTATGAAAAAGATTGAATGGAAGTTTGTTTTATGAAAAGGTAGATTGCTCTCAATTAGAGAGATTTTTTTCTCATTAATTTAGTTCTCACAACCTTTTCTTCCTATTTTATATCCAACTCAGACTCTTCAGGTAGGTTACTTTAAATATTAATAAGCTAAGGAGAACTTTCTTCTGAAATGAGAAAGAGATAGTTAGAAGTTTCTATTATCTAGTAAATTAGGAAATTATTTATATGGATAAGAAAGAGAGCGGATATGGCATCAGAAATATTAGGAATACGAATCTTGCATTACTAGCAAATTAGGTTTGAAAGTATTTAAACTGATAGGTCGATGATTACAATCTTTAGATAAAAATAATTTCTAAAACCTACTACATAAGATATTGTTTTAGAATGAAGAGGAGGTTAAGACTGTAGAAAACGTTCCCAATCTAAAAGGATAACTACAAAGACTTGGATACTTTTGAAATTACATAACTTTTAGACTCAGTAACAAAGAGAGTTTCAAGTTTTGGAAAGACAGCCAGATAGCCTCAATTCTCATAGCCCATGTGTTTGAGGATTTACATGGCAATGCCACTAAGAATAACAAGTCCATTGCATTGTTGCGGAGTCATAGGACATATGCATCTTAATTTATAGCTCTCTCATCATTAGAGTTCTTATAACTACAATTGCTCTAAAGCTTGCTATCTATTGTTCGCCCACCATCGTCAACCAATATACCAGTATAAAAGGTTTATAGTAATAGTAGATACAGTGTTGATTCTCTTTATAAACTTCTAAATTATCGATGTATTCTTTATTTTACTATAATGTTATTTGAAAAGCTTTTATACCAAAGAAAGTAATTTTTTTTTTTATGATCCTTCACAATTGTTTCCGCTGAAATCCGTCCTCCGACTCAGGCGCGGTCGATCTCCAGGAAGAGGGGGGCGGACCTGCAAAAGAAGTCCACACGCGGAGGGACGCTGGGGGTGGTCCTCCGCGGAAGACCCTCCGACGCTCAAGTCAGTGGAGAAGAAATCGGCGATCAACCAGACAGTGGGGAGGTGGATCTCTCCGGGAGACCTCTCCGGGGGCGGCCAATCGGAAGCTCCAAGGGCAGGAGCGCCGACGAGCTGCTGGAGAGAGGAGTGAGGTGCGCGTGTAAGAGGCGCGTGCCTGTGCCCAAGGAGAGAGTGCGTACCTGAGGGAATCTGCGAGTATGATATTTATAGACTGTCACCTGGGTCTTGAGCGTCTTCTGGAAGGTTCGGAGGTTGTTACGATATGGAGGCGGGCAGAATCAGGCCGTTGTGGGGCCGTTAGAATCCATATCCCGTTTGTTCAGGTATCGACGGCTGGGAGAGCTCCTTGATGTCTCGAGATCTGGTTGAGTAGGCCTGGGGCGGTTATGATAGGCTTTAGGCCACGTCCCGACATGATTCCTTTTCTAGGATGCCGTTCTGGTAGGCCGGGCTCTCCCGCGTCAGGTTCCGCGGAGGTAGATGTTAGGTTGTGGATCGCTCGAAGAAGCCGAGCTACGGAAGCCCGGAAGGACCGAGCTACGGAAAGCCCGGAGGGCCGAGCTACGGAAGCCCGGAGGAGCCGAGCTACGGAAGCCCGGAGGGCCGAGCTAAGGAAGCCGGAGGGGCCGAGCTACGGAAGCCCGGAGGAGACGGAAGGGAGGAGGTTAGCCTTAGCCGCCTCGCACGGATATTAATGTAATGACGATTTTACCCCCAACACATGCCCTCCACTCCCTAGTTCGAAGCGTAGGTTCGGGCGTAGGGAGTACAAGTTCAAATGGCGCGTCTTGGATGGGACGTCTTGGTTTAGACAGCTCGCGCAATGATGCCCTAATTAATGCGACAGGGCCATCCCGCCTTCGGGGCTAAGGCTCCTCACGAGCGACGGTTGGGATTGCGCCACGCTACGAATCCCGATCGATCGGGCGTTTGTCGAGGCGATTCCGGACGCCTGGGATGAGACGCCCCACCTCTTCAGGGCGGCTTCCTTGGCGGAGAAGCGAAGTGACAGCCGCATTGTATATATATATATGTGCGCATGCTCTCGGCGTCTTCTCGTTTTGCTTTCAGAAGAGTTCTGGCCTTTCATCTTCTTCGACGCTTATCGTTTTCGTTTGGTACCTCTTTCAATGGCGATGAGCCCCGACGACGTGGCCTCAGAAATCGTTGCCGAGGACTTGGGGAGGATTCACCAGCGGTATGGCTTGCCCTTGGACGTCGTCCTACGGGCGCCGGAACCCGAAGATAGGTTACCCGGGATTTAGAGTCTGGGGTCTTCATCTACGAAGATAGTTTGAAGGCGGGTCTTCGTTTTCCTCTCCACCCCTTGGTGAAGGAATCATGACCCACTACAACATCTGCCCGTCAATGGTGGCTCCAAACAGCTGGCGGAATATCGTCGGATTCATCTCGATGTGCCACCAGATTCAAATCGTCGCCACTCTCCCCCTTTTCCGCACCTGCTACCACCTGATTCCCGGGAGGAAATCGAGTGGCCCTACATCGGGCCCCGGAGATCCTTCAACGTCATTGCGGATAAGCCCTCTTCCATCAAGGGGTGGAAGAGTCGGTTTGTTATCGCGGAGGGGAACGTCGGCTCCGACTTCCCTCGGAGATGGGGGGATGTTGCAAGGGATGCGGAGACGCATCCGGCTTTGTCGGCGCAGGAGGAGAAGGACTTGGACGTCCTTCGTAACGGACAGGTGTTTTCGGCTAATGACTTGCTATCGGAGGGGGCCCTTTCGCAGCCGGGCTCAGCCCCCTGGACCCGCAAGGTGAGTCTCTTTCGTGCTGTGTTTTTCTCGATTAATGTGCTTGGACCTGAGTATGTGTGTTCTGGTCTGACAGCCGCAAGGTCGGCGTTGTCGAACCTCTCCAAGAGGAAGAGAGGAAACGCCCAGGGGAAGGTAGCGGCGCGGATAGTGGCCGGCCCGAAAAAAGGGCTCATACTTCCGCAAGAAGCCCGCCGGACGCCGGGGCAGTCACGGCAGAAGCGCCGGGGGCGAAGGAGGGCCCGGGGAGAGAGGTTATGGCCTCCGACCCTCTCGTGTTAGAGATCTCGGACAGCTCGGACGAGGCTCCGTTGGCTCGTCCGACCGCGTCCCCCCTGAAAGAGGAACAGCGGCGGATTTGGCGGAGGCGGTCATCGCCGAGGAGCCTACTGTCCCCGCGGGATCGCCATCGGCTCCGGCAGGAGAGGAAGAGGTGGCAGCCGCAGCCGGGAGGTTCAGGGGGAGCCTTCTCTCGGTCTCTCCGCAGGGGAGTCCGGTAGCAGTGAGGCAGGTCAGACTGAGGCCTCGGGGGAGCCTGCGGAGGAGATGCAAGTGGTAGAACAGGCCGAGACCTCGGGGGGCCGGTGGCGGAGACACAGATGGTGGTAACCGAGGAAGGGGCGTCGAAGGAGGAGACGCGGCAAGGCGGGAGCTCCGCATTGGGAGCTTCTTCGAAAAAGGTTTTGGGGAGGCTGGCGCTTGGGCTGGCCGAATATCTGAAGAAACCCAAGCCAGGGCCTTGGTAGAGGAGGCTGGGAGGTTGAAGGCCTCTCAGACGGGGGCCGCCCAGGCCGGTCCTTCAGGTGGGGTTGGCCAACCCAGCAGCTCGGATGCTGATATTGAGGAGGCATTTTCCGCCATGATGAGGTCGGCCCTGTATCCGGGCGGATCCCTTCGGCGGACAAATTTGCCGATTTGGGTTGGTCGATGCTGCGTTCGGGCAGCAAGGCGTGGCCGAGAGTATCCATCTCCTTCCCGATATCGACAACACAACCCTGATGAGGATGACTCGGGCCTATGCCTCGCGGGTGAGTTACTTTTCTTGTGCGATAGATGTTTCCCGATTGACCCCGTGGGTTTTATTCATTTTTGTCTCGCAGAGCGTTTTGCTTTCCCGGGCGATATGCTGGCGCTTGAGTTTGGCGACAGGGGCCAGCATTCAGGCCAGGAGGGATAATGCCGAGCTCCAATCGCGACTGAAGGTGTCTGAGAAGTTCGAGGAGCTCATGGATATGACTGATAGGAGCTTGAAGGGGATAAGGGCGGCACACCAGGTCGCTCTGGCCGAGGTGTCCAAGCAGAAGCGCAGGGTGGAGGAGTTGCAGGAACTCCTGGCGAAGAACGACAATGCGTGCTTGGAGCTGGCCAGAATCGAGTCGAAACATTCCGCGGAGGTGAAGGCGATGCAGAGGAACATAGCGAGAGTATGGGTCGGCTGGGGAAGGAAGCTGCCGACGAGAGGAAGCGTTTAACTAGGATGCTTGGCGAGGTGGAGGAGCGACTGAAGCGCCGCGATAGCGAAATTGCTCATTTGAAGGAGGGCGCTAAATGGCAACAAGGGGTGATAGCTCGGGTGAACAACGAGCTATCCCAAGCCCAGGAGGTAATCGGAGCCAAGCAGTCGAAGATCAACAATCTGCAAGAGAGAGTTGAGCTGGTCGGGGCTGACAGGACAAGAGCCAGGAGTGAGGCTGAGGAGTTGGCCAAGAGGTTGGCCAGACGAGAGGAGGAGGTACGACCTCATTTTTTTTTAGCTTTTTTCTACTGGTTTCTTGTGACGCCGACCTATTTCGGCTTTCTCAGATGGCGGAGTTGGGGCTGGAGGTTCGGGCTCTTCAAGGCGAGCTTGTGTCCAGCCGCAACAAGAGCTCAGAATTCGAGACGCGGGCCGGCGAGTTCGAGGAGCAAAATATTATTCTGCGGGCCCAAGTCGCAGAGGCTGAGAAACAGGCCGCCGAGGCCAACATGCAGCTCGCCATACTTAAGGGGAGGCAAGACGCTATCAGCGTAGACGCCTTCCATCATGGGATGGAAGAGTGCAAACAGAGGATACTCAGTGGGCACCCGGAATGGGACTTTCTTTCCTGAGTGCTGAAGATCCCGACGATGGCGAGTCTGAAGAAGAAGATGAAGATGAATATGTTGATGTTTCTGACGCCGAACTTGGCGCCGCCCCTGGTCCCAGCGAAGCTGCAGCTTCTGAGGGACGGTCGCAAACTGCCGCTGAGGGGGCAAAATATTGGAGAAGGGCGAACTAGTCACGCTCCGCAGATGTAACTGAGGGCTTTTCCAAAGCTGATGCGGCTCCCGGTCCTTAGGAGCTGTTCTTGTATCTCGTCTTTAGACATTTGTCTGACGTTTCATAGTGAAAGAATTTCCTGTTTCCATTAAGTGTTTTCTTGCGTGACCTTGTTGTCGCCTCGATTGTGAGCGACCTATGGCTCCTGAGCTCTTAGGTCATCCTTATCTCGAGATTGAAGGAAACGTACCGGCTAAGGCCGATGGGCAAACCAGGTCGGCTTGGGCCGACGATAGGTCGGCTAGGTCGGCTGGGGCCGACGAATAGGTCAATAGGTCGGCTTTAGGTCGGCTGGGTAATAGATAGGTCGGCTGGGGCCGACGTAGGTCGGCTGGGGCCGACGGGCAAACGGCAGGGTCGGCTGGGGCCGACAGGCAAAATAGGTCGGCTGGGGCTTAACTAGGTCGGCTGGGGCTAAGGGTTAGGTCGGCTGTAGGTCGGCTT
The DNA here is from genome assembly GCA_900491605.1 of Calamus simplicifolius. Lineage (NCBI taxonomy): Eukaryota > Viridiplantae > Streptophyta > Magnoliopsida > Arecales > Arecaceae > Calamus > Calamus simplicifolius. The sequence continues at coordinate 71,160 of UESW01004711.1, read as the reverse complement.
AGGTCGGCTGGTAATAGGTCGGCTTCGAGGATAATAAACTTAATAATCATTTTAATTCTTAATAATTCATTTTAAACTTAATAATAATAATAATAATAATCTTAATTTTAAACGGCGCCACTGCATTTTCCGCACACGCAATCACCATTGGAGGACATCACTTTCGAAGGACGATATTCTGAACCCGCCAGTTTTCGAAGCGTCAGCGGATTTCCTGCATTTAATGACCGTGATTCGGGATCAGGAAGGGATCTCCGTACACGTCACAACTAAGGCGGTGGGCTTGGCGCGCAGTGGGGCGCTGCGTCATCCTGAGGGGCCACGTGGAGGCATGGGCCAAGTGTTTGAATCTCGGGACTTTCAGCTTTGATAGCTTGTTCCCGGTTCTTTTCTGCCTATAAAAAGGGGAGAAAGGGGTCATGTTTGGTTATCCCCAAAGTGTCTTTTCCATTAGAGCTTCCATTATGCTCATTTTCTCTGCTGCGAGTGGGAGGACCGAGCTTTCCTCTCAGGGGCTCCTTGCCGCCGGACAGCTGGGGCGACCGGGGAGCTGCCGAAGAATGGCTCGCCCTTAGGGGATGAGTCCCGGAGATCACATGGAGAGCGCACAAGGAGGGCGCAGAGATCACACGGAGAGCGCACAATAACTCTTCCGTGTGACCTTTGCGGTTCCCCTTCGGGGACGCACGGTAGGAAGTGCACGCGGGTCTCCCATGGGTTGCGTGAACTTCGCCTCCTCCCTGGTTCGGATTCCCGGGCTCAGCCGCCTGGGGAACCTTTCGCCACGGGAAGGGGGTGAAAGTCGCCCGCCGACTCGTCCTTGAGACTTGGGAAGGCGCGGCGGCACGCACTCGGTTTGGGAGAGCGTTCTGACGCCAGGGTCCGCTGGCCTCCTGCTTGCTCGCCGAGGGGTTCCTCGGTTGGGTGGTCTGGGATGGCCATCCAGATATCTCGGTTGGGTCACCGAGATATCGCTACCACTGAAGCCAGTCGCAACTATTGGTCCATGTCGACCGGCTTCGGCTCGAGCTGCTTGGATCGGACGCTGGAGCATCACGATTGCCTAGGTCTGCTTTGGAGCAGTTGCCCGAGTTTTGTATTTGCCTTTATTTTATGCATTTCAATGCTCTTGTAACGCCTGTGAGGCATTTGTAACTGATCTTGATCGGCAATAAAGAGAGTTATGTTCTATTTCTTGATCTCTATCTTTTCTTGTGCCGAACTTGTAGTTGTTGTTGTTTGTGGGGTACAAAGGCGTCCCGCTCGTCCTAGACGAGGATCTCACGCCGTCCGAACTAATCGAGGTTCGCGCGATGGTTCAGAGATCATTCGGCGAAACATGCTCCTTGCTCTGGTCAGAAGCCTGGTATTTTTGTGCTTCGCTTTTGCCGGAGCCCGATTTATCGTGGGTCGGCTTTGGCCGAAGTTCAGGGAATTCGTACCCCTTCCCATCATGGTTCAGGGAACCTGTCGCTCGGAGCCGAGTTTCGGAGATATTTGACTTGGCCCTGCCAAGGTTCGGAGATTCAGTCGCTCGGCCAGCCGAGGTTCGGAGATTTGACTTGGCCCTGCAAGGTTCGGCAGTCACTCGGCCCAGCCGAGGTTCGGAGAATTTGACTTGGCCCTGCCAAGGTTCGGAGATCTTGGCCCTGCCAAGGTTCGCTGCGGCCTCGGCCCTGCCGAGGTTCGGAGAATATTTGACTCGGCCCAGCCGAGGTTCGGAGATCCGGGCTCAAGGAGCGACTCAGTTGTCATTGTGGGCCACAGCGTTAGGTCCACGTGGCGCTTGATAAGGGGCGCCAGAGCGGAACGGGCGGTATATTGTCACGCTTTTATTGGTGACGCCACTCTTCCCGAGGGGACAGGTTATTGGCCGAATGCCGGACTTCCGCGTTTCCCGAAAAAGAGGCCAGCATTAAGAGGCTCGGGGAAGCGCCGAATGCATTTATTGCGGGGGGCCGACAGATCGAAAAATGTTTGCTTGGGGAATTCCCGAACAACCTGCTCGCGCTTACCGATCTCGCTCGGGATGGGGCGCGACACTTCGGATTTCGTAAACGTTGAAACGGCGACGCGTGGCAAGTTCTTATGGTCGGTGGTTACGGCGCGACCGATAGAGATACCTGCCTGATGAGTATAAATACGACCGAGGGGCATCGGTTTCGGCCATCCCTCGGTTTAAGTTCCGAAAAATGGCCTCCCCAGGGCGATCATCAGTCGGGTCGCGTTCCTCGCTCGATAGCCTGCCGCGCTCGGAGGGGAGGCGTACCTCCGTTACTGTTGACGGAGAGGGCCTAGCGTCGGCCTTGCGAGTAATCAGCAGCTCGCGAGGATCGCCGAAGAGCACCTGGACGTGTCGGTCAGGGAGGCGGAGGCCTCACGCCGGTTGATGGACCGGCAGAGGGAGGAGATTGCGTCCCTTCGTCAGCAAGTGGCTGACTTGACGGAGCGCCTGGAGGAGCTGCTAGCCTCCGGGAGTGACTCCGGATTCTGATTGGGGCCTCTCTTCTTGTTTTTGTTTTTTGCCTCTTTTGATCCTTTTTATAAATGAAAGATGGATCTTGTTTTGAAGTCCTTTTCTTCAAGAGTTTATGGCCTTGACCCGTGTGATGAATTAGGGTGTTGGCGTGGCCCCATCGTTTTGTGCGTTGATATAGGCGCTTTGAACGACGGGCTATAGGGGCGTCACCCAAAAAGGTTTTCAGTAGCAGAGAGGGGGATCTCCTAGCTCTGCTTGGGGCCTCTGGCCGATCATGCGGGGCTCAATGGCCTTTAGGGGGGTTTGCCAATGGTGGCTTTCTCGTGCGTCGACGGTTTTTTGTTTAACGCTCGTTTTCAAACCGGACGAAGTCCTTCGGGGACTATTTGGAGGCCTGGCTTTAATCGGGGCCTGTATACTTCGGCTTTTTGCTGGGGTTTTAGCCCGAATGACTTTTACCTGGCTTGCCATGGCCGGAGGATTCGTTGCTCGGCCTGCCGAGGTTCGGAGAATATTTTACTTGGCCCTGCCAAGGTTCGGAGATTTGTTGCTCGGCCCAGCGAGGTTCGGAGAATATTTTACTTGGCCCTGCCAAGGTTCGGAGATTTGTTGCTCGCCCAGCCGAGGTTCGGAGAATATTTTACTTGGCCGAGGTTGCTCGGAGAGGTTTTATTTTACTTGGCCCTGCCAAGGTTCGGAGATTTGTTGCTCGGCCCAGCCGAGGTTCGGAGAATATTTTACTTGGCCCTGCCAAGGTTCGGAGATTTGTTGCTCGGCCCAGCCGAGGTTCGGAGAATATTTACTTGGCCCTGCCAAGGTTCGGAGATTTGTTGCTCGGCCCAGCCGAGGTTCGGAGAATATTTTACTTGGCCCTGCCAAGGTTCGGAGATTTGTTGCTCGGCCCCCGAGGTTCGGAGAATATTTTACTTGGCCCTGCCAAGGTTCGGAGATTTGTTGCTCGGCCCTGCCGAGGTTCGGAGAATATTTTACTTGGCCCTGCCAAGGTTCGGAGATTTGTTGCTCGGCCCTGCCGAGGTTCGGAGAATATTTTACTTGGCCTGCCAAGGTTCGGAGAATTGTTGCTCGGCCCTGCCGAGGTTCGGAGAATATTTTACTTGGCCCTGCCAAGGTTCGGAGATTTGTTGCTCGGCCCAGCCGAGGTTCGGAGAATATTTTACTTGGCCCTACCAAGGTTCGGAGATTTGTTGCTCGGCCCTGCCGAGGTTCGGAGAATTTTTACTTGGCCCTGCCAAGGTTCGGAGATTTTTTGCTCGGCCCTGCCGAGGTTCGGAGAATATTTTACTTGGCCCTGCCAAGGTTCGGAGATTTGTTGCTCGGCCCTGCCGAGGTTCGGAGAATATTTTACTTGGCCCTGCCAAGGTTCGGAGAATTTGTTGCTCGGCCCTGCCGAGGTTCGGAGAATATTTTACTTGGCCCTGCCAAGGTTCGGAGATTTGTTGCTCGGCCCTGCGAGGTTCGGAGAATATTTTACTTGGCCCTGCCAAGGTTCGGAGAATTTGTTGCTCGGCCCTGCCGAGGTTCGGAGAATATTTTACTTGGCCCTACCAAGGTTCGGAGATTCCTGTTCAAACAGACAGCTCGGTCGTGCCGAGGATTGGTAAGCAGTATCTGTTTCTTCTTGCAATTTATAGCAATAGTGCATAATGATTCACGCGACAGGTTTTGAGGAAACAGATAAGCAGGAACGTGTAGTGAGGCATGCGAAGATGAATTCAGAGAGGACATACCCTATTGATAATATTTACGAAGGTTGTCCGCGTTCCAAGTCCGGGGAATGGACTTCCCATCCAGATCCTGCAGCTTGTAGGTTCCCGGTCCAATAATCTCCGCTACCTGGTACGGGCCCTCCCAGTTTGGCCCAGCTTTCCTTGCTCCAGCGGTTTGGAAACAGAGCCTTTTGGAGGACAAGGTCGCCAGGCAGGAAGGCTTTTCCTTTGACTCTGGAGGCATGGTAGCGGGCCACCCTTTGTTGATAGGCAGCCGTTCTGATCCGGGCCTTCTCTCTGATTTCCTCTATCAGGTCGAGGTTGGTGCGGAGTTGTTCGTTGCTAGTCCCCTCCGAGTAGCTCTCCACCCGCAATGATGGGAGACCGACTTCCACAGGGATAACGGCCTCTGTACCGAAAGCCATTCGGAATGGGGTCTCGTCTGTCGGGATTCTTGGGGTTGTGCGGTAGGCCCATAAGACATGGTGCAGCTCATCTGCCCACCTGCCTTGGGCTCTGGAGAGGCGAGCTTTAATTCCCTGGAGGAGGGTTCTGTTGGTCACCTCGGCCGCCCCATTGGCTTGTGGGTGCCCGACCGAAGTGAGGTGATGACGAATCCCGTGCTCCTCGCAGAACTGGCGAAATTGGAGTTATCGAACTGCTTGCCGTTATCGGTGATTATAGTATGGGGGAGGCCGAATCGGCAGATGATGGACCTCCACAAAAGTCTCGGGCCCGTGCCTCGGTAATTTGTGCGACCGCTTCCGCTTCGACCCATTTGGTGAAGTAGTCGATGGCGACAAACAAGAATTTCCGCTGTCCTGTTGCAAGCGGGAATGGGCCGAGGATGTCCATCCCCCATTTGGCAAAGGGCCAAGCGGAGGATATAGAAACTAGCTCGGCGGAAGGGAGTCTTTGGATGTTTGAATGTCTTTGGCAGGGGTCGCAGGCGCGGACCAGATCGTCCGCATCTTTCTGCATGGTCGGCCAGTAATAGCCTTGTCGCAGCACTTTATGGCAGAGGGACCGGCTTCCCAAATGGTTGCCGCAAATCCCTTCATGTACCTCGCGCAGAGCGTAGTCCGCTTCTGATGGGCGAAGGCACCTGAGCAGCGGCATGGAAAATGACCGCTTGTAAGTTGGTTGTCAATCAACACGTAGTGGATGGCCTGCAGCTTCAGCTTCCTAGCCTCTCTTCGGTCGGACGGAAGCGACCCTTCTTTGAGATATTTGAGGATAGGGTCGAACCAGGATGGTTCGGCCTCAACTTGCATCACGCGGTCGGCTTCCGCGATGCTCGGCTTTTCCAGAGTCTCCAGGTGGAATTTTGCTCGGCATCCATTGTCTCCGTGGTTGCCAGTCGGGAGAGTAGGTCGGCACGGGCATTCTCGGATCTGGGAATCTGAATAATTTCAAATTCGGAAAAATGGGGAAGCAAGTTACGCACCTCCTGGAGATATCGAATCATATTTGGTTCCCGAGCTTCGAACTCTCCCCGAACATGGCCGGCTACCAGCTGAGAGTCGGTGAAGGCGTTGAGCTTTTCCACCTTCAGATTGCGGGCGATCCGGAGACCAGCTAACAGAGCTTCGTACTCGGCTTCGTTGTTGGAAGCCGGGAAGGAGAATCGGACACCATACTCGAAGGTCATCCCCTCAGGACTAGTGAGAACTAGACCCGCGCCGGAGTGATGGGCATTGGACGACCCGTCGACGTGGAGGAGCCACCGGGCTCCAGACTTTGGCTCTTCAAGAGAGTCTGGGGTAGAACCGTCCTCCGGGATGGTACACTCGAGGAGGAAGTCGGCCAGCACCTGAGCTTTGATGGCTGGGCGAGGCTGAAGTGTATGTCATGCTCGCTCAGCTCGACGGCCCATTTGGTCATTCTCCCCGATGTTTCGGGACGGTGGACCACCGCCTGATAGGTTGGTCAGTCAGGACCGTTACGGAATGTGCTTGGAAATACGGCCGTAGCTTTCGAACTGAGGTGATCAAGGCCAACACCATCTTCTCAATCTGCTGTATCTCGTCTCCGCATCGCGGAGCAGCCTGCTCACATAGTAGATCGGCTTCTGGATTTGCCTTCTTCTTTGACTAGCACCGAACAAATTGCGCTCTCCGAGACAGCCAGGTACAAAAACAGGGTCTCTCCCGGGGCTGGACTACTGAGGAGCGGAGGCGAGCCGAGGTACTTCTTGAGATCTTGAAATGACTTCTGGCATTCGGGAGTCCACTGGAAGTTTTTGGCCGATCGGAGAGTTTTGAAGAAGGGGAGGCATCTCTCGGCCGACCGCGCCACAAAGCGGTTAAGGGCCGCTATCCTCCCGGTTAATCGCTGGACCTCTTTACAGATGCTGGGGGCGCCATTTGTTGGAGAGCTTGAATCTTCTGGGGGTTAGCTCGATACCTCGCTGGGAGACCATGAAGCCGAGGAACTTCCCCGAGTTGACGCCGAAGGCGCACTTGGTCGGGTTGAGTTCATCCCATATTTGCGCAACGTTGCAAAGCTCTCCGAGAGGTCCTCGACATGCTGTGACGCTTCCTTGCTTTTAACCAGCATGTCGTCCACGTACACCTCCATGTTCCGGCCGATTTGCTCCTTGAACACCTTGTTACCAGCCGCTGGTAGGTTGCCCCTGCATTCTTAAGACCAAAAGGCATAACACGGTAACAGTAGGTACCTCGATCGGTTATGAAGGCGGTCTTTTCTTCATCTTCGGGGGCCATCCGGATCTGATTGTAGCCGGAATAGGCGTCCATGAATGACAGCATCTGGTGGCCTGAGGTGGCGTCCACGAGCTGATCGATCCGAGGGAGGGGGAAGCTGTCCTTCGGGCAGGCTTTGTTGAGGTCGGTGAAGTCGATGCAGATCCTCCATTTGCCGTTCGACTTTTTCACCATGACGACATTTGACAGCCAGTTTGGGTAATTTACCTCTCGGACGAAGTTGGCCTTTATGAGTTTGTCGACCTCTTCTTCAATGGCTTTTTGCCGCTCTGGGCGAAGCTTCTCTTCTTCTGCTTAACAGGCCTGTGCCTCTCGTCCACATTGAGATGGTGGACGAGGACCTCGGGGTTGATTCCTGGCATGTCGGAGGCGGTCCAGGCGAAGATGTCGGCATTGCTTGGAGGAACCTGATCAACCTGTGCCGAGACTCTCCTTTGAGCAGCGACCCGATCCTTGTGGTTCGGTCGGGCTGAGCTTCGTCCAATGGTACTTCCTCCAATTCCTCTGCCGGTTCTCCCCGTTGTTCGGCGAAGTCTTCGCGAGCGTCTAACCCGTCAACTTCGGGCATCCTAGACTGAAGGCTCGTAACGAAACATTGCCGAGCCATGGCTTGACTTCCCCGAACCACGCCAACTCCTTGCTCGGTGGGGAACTTCATAGACAGATGCGGGATGGAGACCACTGCCTTGAGAGACATTAAACCAGGCCTGCCGAATATGGCGTTATATGGGGATCTGAGGTCGGTCACTAGAAAATCGGTCTGTACAATAGTCACAAGGGGCCAGGTTCCCGCGCGGACCGTCAGGGTGACGATTCCCTTCCGGGACAATGACGTCGCCGGTGAATCCCATCAAGGTGGAATCCACGGCTCGAAGGTTTTCCATGAGCAATTTCATCCTGGCAAACACACCGAGGTACAAAACGTTTACCGAGCTTCCACTATCAACGAGGATTCGGCTTACATCATAATTGTTCAAATTAAGGGATACAACAAGTGCGTCATCGTGGGGGAGTTGTACTCCCAGAAGATCGTCGTCGGAGAAGGAGAGTTCGCCTATCCGTGCCTTCTTTGGCACTGATCCATCTCTGCTGCCCCCGGGGCTCGATCCGCCGGCCTCTTCAATCATATTAATACGACCAATCACGGGCGGATTGGGTGGAGGAGGAAGTTGTGGGAGCTCGGGCTGGCGGTCACCTCCTTGTTGTTGCGGCTCGGGTGCCCTCCTAAACTGATCTAGTCGTCCCCGCCGAATCAGCCTCTCTATTTCATTCTTCAGCTGCCAGCATTCTTCAGTGTCATGACCGTGCTCCCTATGGTAGCGGCAGTACTTGGCGGGATCTCTTCGGGTCGGGTTCCCTCGGAGAGGTACTGGCCGGGGAAGTTGGCGCTCTATCTCCATGAGAATTTGCGCTCAGGGGCACAGTCAGCGGAGTATAGCGATCGAATCGCCTGGGAGGACTCCGGGAGCGATTCCTTGGCGGTGGCGGAGGGACTCTTGGCGGCGAGGCGGACTTGGCCGCCGGGCGGGACGGTGCCTGTCGGGGACTTTGGGCTCTTGCTTCTTTGCATGCTCAGTGCGGGCAATTCTCCGCGACTCTTCGACCCTAGCATATTTGTCCGCAAGGGCCATCATATCAGAGAGACATGGGGGGTAGCTGACCTCCATCGCCAGGTAGAAGTCGCTCTCCTTCGAAACTCCCCCTGCCAGGATGGACATAGCCACCTCATGATTAAGGTGGTCCACCTCTAACATGGCCTTGTTGAAACGGCCAGGTAATTTCTCAAGGACTCCCCCTCTCTCTGCTTGACTTCGGAGAGGGAGTCGGATCTTCGTCGGTGGCGGCGGCTGCTGACGAACTGACCAATAAAAAGGCGGCTCAGCTCGTCGAATGAATCAATGGAACCCGGTTTCAAGGCGTTGAACCAGGTTCGGGCGGATCCTCTGAGGGTGGATGGGAAGGCTCGGCAGAGGACCGCATCAGATGCTCCGTGGAACATCATTATTGACCGGAAGCTACTGAGATGGTCGTCCGGGTCAGTGGAGCCGTGATAGGGTTCGACGGCTGGCAGTTTGACATGGGAGGGAATCACTTCCTCCATGATCCCTTAGAGAAAGGGATGCCCTGCTCCACCTTGGGCTGGGATAGATGGGTCTGCTTGGCGGCGTTCAGCTCCTGACGCATCTCCTGGATCTGACGGCGGATCTCCTCTTCACCGGTTAGAGGAGGAGCTGGGCGTGAGAATCGCAAGGATGGCGTGGAATCATGGTGAGATGTCGCCGGGGAGAGGGAGCGGGCTCGCCGAGATCGGAGAGGATCTCTATCATAACCGGCTCGTGGGACTGGTTTGTCCCCCTGGGGCGATGTGGGGGATCCGCTGATCCACACGGATTAGAGGAGGAGGTCGCCGGCGAAGAAGAAATCGCGCCTCCTTCTGAGGATGCGAAGCAGGAGGAGCTACAAGGCGCTCTTGAACCAGGTGGGTAAGGGCCTGGACTTGTTGGACCAGTGTAGCGAACTGGTCCTGGGTCACCGGGATGGCAGGCGGCGACGGGGTTTCGACCGGTGGAGGTTGCGGCGCTGTAGCGCCAGTCGGATCAGGCCTCTGGGAAGCGACCTGATCTTGGGCTTCAGAGGCTGCTCTTTTCCGGTTGGCCATTGAGAGGTTCTTCTCCGGATTTAGATCCTTGTCTCCTTTCTTCAAGTTTTAATGGGACTTGAGGCCCTTCCTCTAGCGCCAATCTGTTGCCGCTGAATCCGTCCTCCGACTCAGGCGCGGTCGATCTCCAGGAAGAGGGGGGCGGACCTGCAAAAGAAGTCCACACGCGGAGGGACGCTGGGGGTGGTCCTCCGCGGAAGACCCTCCGACGCTCAAGTCAGTGGAGAAGAAATCGGCGATCAACCAGACAGTGGGAGGTGGATCTCTCCGGGAGACCTCTCCGGGGGCGGCCAATCGGAAGCTCCAGAGGGCAGGAGCGCCGACGAGCTGCTGGAGAGAGGAGTGAGGTGCGCGTGTAAGAGGCGCATGCCTGTGCCCAAGGAGAGAGTGCGTACCTGAGGGAATCTGCGAGTATGGTATTTATAGACTGTCACCTGGGTCTTGAGCGTCTTCTGGAAGGTTCGGAGGTTGTTACGATATGGAGGCGGGCAGAATCAGGCCGTTGTGGGGCCGTTAGAATCCATATCCCGTTTGTTCAGGTATCGACGGCTGGGAGAGCTCCTTGATGTCTCGAGATCTGGTTGAGTAGGCCTGGGGCGGTTATGATAGGTTTTAGGCCACGTCCGACATGATTCTTTTTCTAGGATGCCGTTCTGGTAGGCCGGGCTCTCCCGCGTCAGGTTCCGCGGAGGTAGATGTTAGGTTGTGGATCGCTCGAAGAAGCCGAGCTACGGAAGCCCGGAAGGACCGAGCTACGGAAGCCCGAAAGGGCCGAGCTATGGAAGCCCGGAGGGGCCGAGCTACGGAAGCCCGGAGGGGCCGAGCTAAGGAAGCCCGGACGAGCCGAGCTAAGGAAGTCCGGAGGGGCCGAGCTACGGAAGCCCGAAGGGGCCAAGCTACGGAAGCCCGGAGGGGCCGAGCTAAGGAAGCCCGGAGGAGCCGAGCTAAGGAAGCCCAGAGGAGCCGAGCTAAGGAAGCCCGGAGGGCCGAGCTACGGAAGCCCGGAGGAGACGAAGGAAGGAGGTTAGCCTTAACCGCCTCACACGGATATTAATGTAATGATGATTTTACCCCTCAACAACAATAAACTGTAAATAAGAGATAGTTTAGTGAAGAAATGATGATCAGTGAGGATTGGATGCTCCTTCTCAAGATATATCTTGGAATCCCTCACTAATAGTCTCAAAGTGAATAGATTACCTTTTAATATCTTCAAGCTCCAGGAAGTATAGGAGAAAAAGAAAATATAAGCCAAATAGAAAAAATGCTGGGGTCAGTTGATTATATATGTCATGTGACATTTATAGAACAAGAAAAATTCAAAAATTCTTCTCAATAAGTGCATGTCTCCTACATTGATCCTACATAAAATTATTGCTAGCTTCACTATGTGAGATAACCTTTGCCCTTAGAAGTAGTCTGAATCCCACAAATGCTTTTATAATCTTTTCTCTTCCTTTGCAACTTACTTTCTCTCAAACTATTCATTTTTAATGGAAAAAAAAATCCCCAATCAGCCACTAATCAGTCCTTAGGAAATTCTCTCTGCGTTCCTTCAACTAGGTCAGAATTTTGGATGCTGAGAGGTCTGAGTGTCTGCTTTAAGATTTGTGCACTGCTCTTTTCTTCCTTGATTTTCGGTGACTGTTGCTGCCGGGCTCGATCCTGCTTCTCTCTTTGATGGCTAGCTCATCCGCTCCACCTCCGGTGGTGCCTGATGTCCCTAAGGGTGCCAGAATGCCATGGAATCGTGCCCACATTGGCCGCTTCAAGTGGGTTTCTTCGTCGCCCTCCCCGATGGTGATTGCAGAGCTGGAATGCGTGTTTCCTAATTATATCATCCAAGTTCCTGTGCAATCTCTGGAGGAGGAGGTTTGCAGGTGGATGAATCGTGCAATCCTTGCTTGCAGCCTTGCTCGATAGGTACTGCCTAAGGTCCTGGTTCGGGAATTCCATCGAGCGGGAGTTTTAGGTAAAATTGAAGCAGTTGCTCTGGCTCACCGGCACTATATGTTCTGGTTCTCTGAATCCCATGCCATGGATCTTGTCCTCAAGAGGCCTGGATGGTTAATGGACAACCAATTGCCGTCGCATAGTGGCAGCCGGAGTTTGTTCCGACGGAGAGCTCCCTCCTCCATGCTCTACTCTGGGTCCGATTGCTTCTGCTCCCAATTGAATTTTGGACTGACGAGGTTCTATCTTCTATTCTTTCAGTGGCTGAGTAGTATCAGTACTCTGATGCTTCTACCAAGGAAAGGAAACAGGGGGGCTTCGCTCGTGCCTGTGTCTACATCGACTTGAGCAAGCCTCTCTGATCGGGAGCTAGGATCCGGGGGAATGTTGTTCCATTTTGGCAATAATTTTCTTACGAGCACCTCGAGGGTATATGCTGCTCGTGTGGCTCCCTGCATCTCTCTGGTGACTGTGGGTCGGCGTCGGCTTCCTCTTCTTCCCCGACTGGACATCGTTTTGGACCTTGGATGGCAGCTTTAAGGCGAAGGAAGCCCCTCCGGAGCTATCGTTAGCTCCCAAGAAGCTTCCTGTTTGGGTATGGATGCTCCATCTTTCCCTGTTTTGAGGGAGGGTTGGCAAATTCTGAAGAAGGTGGTGCGTAGGCAGTCTGGTCAGGGGTCGACTAGTCTGGGGGCTTCCTCCTCTTCTATGGATCCTCCGGTTCAGAGTGTTTCCTCACTGTGGCCAGCTCCTTTGGTCGATGTCTCAGCATGCCAGGAAGAGTCCAACGTGCTAGTTGGCACTGGTGTGGGGGCTCTGCTGCCTGGGACTGAGCCATTGTCTAGTCAAGTGCAGTTGCCAGTGGCTAAAGGATCTATTGTCACCCTGCAACTAGCTACTAAGTCAGTGGACTTAGCGTGCCAGATTGAGGACAGTGTGTCGGCTAGTTTGGTTAAGGGGTCTTAGGAGCTAGAGATTGGGTCCATGGTCTCAGTTCTTGTGCAGACTGAGATCTCAGGGAGTTAGTTTATAACCCTTTTGTGAGTATGGGCTTGGATAAGTGGGCTGGGCACCCGAAGTCTCATGTAGATGCCCATTCTGGCCCATCGAAGAGGGTTCGGCTTATAGAGCCTTTGTCGCAGTGGGTTATGTCTAAGTCTTCTAAAGCAAAAGGGAAAGCCCCCCTTCCTGGGAAAGGAAGTGAGCAAGATTCCTTCACTTTTACGGCATCTCTAGTTTCCCCTAGGGGTTTTGATGCCCTAACAGGACTAGGTCGAAGAAGTCCCATCGTAAAGACGGTCTGGCTTCGGGACTACCTCAGGGATCACCTAGCCGGATCAGTTGGTCGAGCCAGTCCATGAGGCGATAATCGTCCTGCTCAAGAAGTCCATTCAGAGGGATGTTACAGCCAAGGCTATGGTTTCGTCCCAAATGGACGAATACAGCGGTCAGGGACTGTGGGTCCCCCTATGATTACTGATCATTTTGATGAGGAGTTGACTGGGGACATAGTCAGGGTCCCCCCTCTCTACTCTTGGATGAAGATTCTTACTTGGAATGTGCGAGGGGCCCAGAAACCCTCATTTTGATCCTTTTTTGGGAGGCTTCAGCAGCTTCATGCTTTTGATATCTGTATCCTGATGGAAACTCGTCTATCTGGGGATAGTTTGGCTCGGTTATGGAGACAGATCTCTAGATCGTGGGATTCTTATGCAGTTGAGTCAGTTGGTCTTTCTGGAGGCATTTTGGTGCTTTGGAGACCGGATAACATCAAAGCGAATGCCTTCCACTGCTGTGGCCAGCAAGTGGCTTTGGTTATCTCGGAGGGGACCTCTGCTCCTTGGCTTCTATGAGTGTCTATGCTAGCACTGAATTTAGGGTTTGCTGTGTGCTTTGGGATGAGATTCTCTCTCTTCTTAGCCAGGGTTTTTCCTCCCTCATTGCAGGTGATTTCAACTATATAGTGGGGGCCACTGAGAAAAAAGAGGGTAGGCAGTTTGTTGGATCACTGAATATTGCTAAGTTCAGGGCTTTCATTTCTTCGGTGGGCCTTTTGGATTTGGGGTTTGAGGGATCCCAATTCACCAGGTGCAACAATCGACAGGGTTCTGCTAGAGTTTGGGAGATATTGGACAGGGCCATGGCCACCTCCAATTGGCTTTAGCTTTTTCCTTCAGCCATTGTCACTCATCTGTCCAAAATTGGTTCTGATCATTATCCTATTCTTATTTCTACTGATGCGACTCTTCAGCGGAGTAGATAGTTCATATTTGAGAAGTTCTAGACATTTATTCTTTGGCTAGTAAGCACATCATTTCTCAGGTTTGGTGGTTGCCGGTCAGAGAAAGTGCCATCTACAGACTTTCTAGACATCTACTTCTTACTAGACGCAGGCTCTCTAGTTGGAACAGAAGGAAGGTGGAGGACATTGTAAGGCAAGTGGAGCAGGTGGAGTCTATTATCTCTTCTTTGTAAGCCAATGAGGATCAGGAGGGTTTCCTTCTTGATTCTGATCTGTCCACCCTTAGTTCCACTTTGGCTATTCACCATTCTCTTATATTGCAGCAGGAGACTTTTTAAAGGAAAAGGTCTCGTATTCAGTGGATTAAGAAAGGGGATCGCAATACGATATTCTTTCATTAGGCTACTTTAAGACGCCAAGCAGCGAACCGCATCAGGCATTTAGTTGATAAGGAGGGTCTCTATCAGGAGGATCTTCAGGTGATCAGGGATCAGCTTTTTAATTTCTTTCAGTCTAGATGGACTAAAAATTTTGAGGATGGGTTCGCTATTTTCCCTGTCCTGCCCTCCTTCAAGGTCTCTGATGCGGAGAATGATATTCTTACCGAGCCATTCTCTACGGAGGATATTCGACTGGCTTTATAGGATCTTGGCCTTGATAAGGCCCCTAGGCTTGATGGGTATCCGCCCTTATTTTTGTATCATTATTGGGATATTGTTGGTCCAGATGTGGTGTTGGCTATCCAGTCTATATTTCAATCTAATATATTTCATCTAATTAGAAGCGGACTCTTATTACCCTAGTGCCCAAACGTCTTGACGCCTCCTCTCCCCAGCACTTCCGGCCTATCAGTCTTTGCACTACATTATATAAGGTTTGCGCTCGTCTCTTGGTTTCCCGGATGGCTTCAGTCATTCATCATCTTATTTCTCCAGAGCAGGGAGCTTTTCTTAGGGGGCATAGTATCATGAATAATGCCCTGTTAGCTTAGGAGTTTATGCATAACCTTCAGAGAGCCTCTGGTCGTCAATGCCTCATGGTTGTTAAGCTCGATATGGAGAAAGCTTATGATAGACTGAGTTGGAATTTTTTGCGCCGTACTCTTCACGAGTTTGGATTCCATGAGCTTTTTGTTGATTGGGTTATGGCGTGTGTCCATAGGCTATCATTCTCTTTCCTTATTAATCAGGGTTAGACGGATTACTTTCACTCGAAGGTCAGCTTGAGGTAGGGATGTCCTCTTTCCCTATTTCTATTTATCCTCTCTGCTGATGCATTATCCCGGGCTCTTTCTCAGGCTTAGCGGAGTTCATCTCTGGACCCCTATTCTACGGGTCCCCTTGGTCCCTCGCTTTCCCACTTGCTGTTCGCTAGTGACTGTCTCCTCCTAAGGAAGGCTTCTACCTGTAATGCTACCACCTTTGCAGCTATTCTTCAGTCTTATTGTCGAGCCTCGGGTCAGAGAGTTAATCTGAGCAAATCTTTGATCTGCTTCAGTCCGAAGATGTCACCTACTTTGAAAAGGTCTATTTCACACATTATGGGCATTCCAGTTCAGGCCGATCGGCTGTCCTATCTAGGGATTCCGATTATTGGAAGACGGCCATGGTGCTCAGATTTCAACGATCTTGTGAGGCGTATCCGTGATTGCATGGATGGCTGACAGGTTACTGAGGTTTCTATGATGGCGAGGATTAATCTTATTCGCTCGGTGCTATCTTCTCTTCCGCTCTATCTCTTATCTAATACTACCATTCCTCTAGGCTGCTTAAGGAAGCTTGAGAGATACTTCCAGGATTTCCTCTGGCCTTGATACAGGATGGTCATGGTGTTCATCTCTTGACTTGGGACATAGTCTGCTTGCCAACTTCTAACTGTGGGCTTAGAATCCAGTCGCTTACTGTTAGGAGGGAGGCTTTGACTGCTAGGCATGCCTCGCGGTTCTTGCTTTATCCGTATTGTTTATGGAGCTCCTTCATGCGTGCCAAGTACGGAAACTGAAACTCTTCCACTCTTTCTCAGTCTACTCATGGGCACTCCTTTTTTTGGAAAGAGATCTGTCAGCATGCTTCGGGGATTATGAGATGTATCTCATGAATGATTGGAGACGGAGCCTCGGTGGATGCTATTCAGGACACATGGATTGCTGACCTCCTCTATCTCGTTGGCCGACCTTTGTTTGCTCGGACGCTCCTAATGGAATGCGAGTCAGTGATTTAATTTCCCTAGATCACTCTGCTTGGTCGTCCTCTCGGGTGTCCAATTTTTTCGGGGATAAGCTCTGCCATTGCATTCTCTATATTCCACTCATTCCGAGTACCACTGCTGAGATTAGGGTGTGAAGGAGATCTTATATGTCTCGTACTCCTATGAGAGACCTTCTGTCTATTTACAGGCCTCAGTCTCAGCAATCGATGGACCTGGCACGGATTTGGCACCTTTCCATTCACCCTAGAGTGCGGCTATTTATTTGGAAGCTGGCTTGGGATGTTCTTCTATCTGCTCCCTTCTCTCAGAGAGAGGCTTGAGTATCCTGCCTACGTGCCCATTATGTGGCATTGAGGTAGAGACAGCCGACCATGCTATCTTCAATTGTACTAGGACGAGACAGATTTGGCAGATTTCTGATGACTGCCCCTAGGTGCATGGTTCCGATTCCGAGTGTATCTCTTTTTTGAGACTAATCAAGCAGGGTATGGGGAAGGGTATCTATCAACGGGGTCCTTTGTGGGCTTACACAGCATACCAAATATGGTTATCCCGGAATCAGATCTTGTTCTCTGACGAGATGGCTCCTTCCTGCAGGGTTGTTAGGACTGTTGTCTCCCTTTCTGCTGAGTATACTTTCCATTACAGTTTTTTTGATTCTGTGAACCCTGGCCATTGGGTCTCCCCTGCTGCTTCGGCAGCGCACCGGCGTACGGTCTTTATTTTTATGAGCCCCCACCTCTAGGGTTTGTCAAAATCAACTTTGATGGGAATGTTCATGGTAGATGTGCTGGATCGACTTTTGTCATTCGTGGGGCGAATGGTGTGATGCTAGCGGCGGAAGGGTTGGGCTTACTTGACTCCTCGATGCCTTTGCTGAGCTGTACGTGGCATGGCTGGTATCTTCTATGTCGTTCGGAGCCTGAGCGCATGCAGCCTTATTATAGAGAAGATTTCATTGTTGTTATTCGCTAGATCCGGCAGAGTCCAGTGTCCACTTGCCTATATTCCCTTGATGTGCGATATTCGCTCTATTCTTCTGAAAGCTTTTAATGTCCAAATTCGGCACATTTATCGAGAAGCCAATTTCGTGGCTGATTGGATTACTGTCATGATGGTCCTTTCACTCTGATTTTTGAAGTTGAAAGCAGAACAACCCTTGCCCTATCATCTTTCTCAATTATTATACTCTAATATATTAGGTTTGACTTATACTAAAGTGGTGTGATCATCCATCTATACTATAAAAAAAAAAGAGGGTCAAAATTAACATCATTGTCTGTGTCCTGGTTGATTGCAGGCCGAGCATTAGAGAATTTTATTGTTTGCTGTTCTTCTAGCTTGTGTCTTTTTTCAGCTGAGTTCTTTGGCCGGTTAAGCTTGACATAGTCTCCGTTGACCGCCCTTCCTGCCTCAATCCTTCCGCCCTTCGTTTTTGGTTATCGCTTTTTTTTTGTTACAATTTTTTTTGTTATCTGGAGAATGTCATCTCTCCAAACGCCGATGCTGACGCTTTGTGGACTGTTTTTGGGACACCATCTCGTCGAATGGTGCACGGCCTTCGTCCCCTGACGCCAATCTTCTCTTCACCCCAGGACCATGACAATAATTTGTACCAGGATAGTTAAGTTACAGATGTTTAAAAAAAAAACAAAAAAAAAACATATATATATATATATCCTGTTATCTAATCCATCTGTTCTAAAAAGACAAAACAAAAAAACATTGACTTGCCGTCACATCTAGGAAAGAAACACTCTATGTGCTCTCCATCCAATGCATGAACAATTCTTCTCAACCCATCAAAATCATCTACTCCCACCAAGGCACTAAGCTTCTTCCCCAATTAATGTCTTATCCAAGAAGTCCTCTTCCAGCAAAAGATGAGTGAAGAGTATGTGAGGTGATGGTATGCGGTTTAATTTGTTTGCTGATTATTCGGTCAGAGCATTGGCAAGGTGGGCTTCTCACTTTCCAGCCATATCCTCGGTCCCATCCGACACCATTCTTCTTAATTTGGACCGTCTCTACATGTATCCATGCTCTCACCTTGCGTTTGACTACACATAAAAAGGAGGCCCCCACCACTTGCCTCATGAAGCAAAGGAGAGGAACCCCCACGAAATAAATTGTGTGACAGAGAGAGAATTTAGAGATGAAAACTAATCTTCGTTAGGTGCTTGAGAAGAAGGGAGAGGCCAGCTAATTAAGAGGATTAGAAATTGCCATTATCTTTGAAATTAAGAACAGTCCTAATTGCAGCCATCTCCCCACCCCTGCCCTCCAAGGCCTATCAGGCTCCAATGCTGGCTGGGGTAGGTGGAATGTGATTAATTATTTCTCCTTTGAACAATGCCTGGTTGCGAAGGAAACAGATGAAGAAGCTATGGAGAGAGACATGGTTGTTGTTTCGGGCATGTATTGGCTGGCAAGTGTTGTCGTTTCATTCACTGATTAATTGACAAAACAATGCTGTTTCAGTCCCTGATTGGTTGGTCTGCAGACAGAAAGTGATCCGAGCCAATCGGAGGCCGATCCATCTCCCATTCCGCTAGAGATTTAGATTCCATGAGCCCCACCAGCAGGTCCACCTCGAGGGGCTACGTATCCCATTGACGTAACCTCACAGTGCAAGATCACCGACTAATTGGTGGCCATGGCCAAATCCGACATGATAAAGTCCACGCGCACCCACCGAGATACATCACTCGCCGAGAGCTGTTGACCCTTCACATGCAGCAACAACAACAACAACAACAAGAAGCTAGAGATTCCACTTGGAGCGTGAGTGCTCTTAAAGTTCATGAAAGATTGATTGAACGCTTAGCCTCCCCGAAAGGCATTACCTACGCTAAGATATTTGACCAGAAGGAGAGTTTCTAGTAAAAGCTCATGAGCAGTGAAAATCTACAGTGCTATGGTAAGATATAACTTTTAAGAATAAGCACTAAGTGCTGCACTTGGCTCGTTTGCAATTTAGGCCTCATCCTTTGAAAAATATCAAAGTTGTGATATAAGTTTAATTTATTTTGTCAAACTATATTTTGAATCATACTTTTGATATATACATTAATCAATAATCATATATAAATATTAATAAATTAATAATAATATTATTCAATTTTTTTTTTTGATTATGGAATCTTTTTTAAATGTTTCCTTCTTTTTTTTTCAAAATGCATAACAGTAATAAGGCAGAAAGATAGAATCAAAGAGTATTAATTTAAAAAAAAAAATCATAATCGTGCAGGAATATTAGATGAAGATAAAATATATACATATACATTTATCTATTTCTTAGGAAATCAATTTAACATATTTTTAAATGATTAAAGGTTACCCTTAATTTAACAAATAAATGATACCTGGGGTATGCAACTTATCCTTTAAAAAAAAAATTGGCCAAATTAAAAGAGCATGGATAAATCGGTTAATAAAAAAACTAAACAGACCGAGTACCAGATGCACCGTAGCAATTCCAAGCAGATAAAAAGGTTCATACTGTACATGAATCGTGAAAAACTATACTATCATGCACAGTTTCCATCCATCTTTCCTGGTCACCTATGCTTTTACCAGGATGTAGTAACATAAGGAAAACAAGTGGGAAGACTAGGATAAGGTGCAATCCTTATAGTTTTAGGTCTTTATTTCTTTCTGGCAGTAGGTCAACAGGCACAATAGTTGCACCACTACACCCGGAAGTGGGAATGCAATTATTGGTCAGCTGATGGGCATCAAGAACTTTGTAGAACACCATCTTAAATGCAATGCAACTACGATTGCTGCAAGAGCTAAGAACTCATATGGCCAATATTCTCCTGAAGAGACTCTGTTTTGACATGTGATGTGAAGGATGGAAATGGCATGCAGTTGGTATCTTAAGGGGGCGAGACGCATGGCTACAAATGTGACATCAAAAAGTTTGAAGCAGACCATTTCTTTTCTAGTGGCACGAACACTGGTACGTGCCACACCACCAATGTGATAGGAAGAGGTCGAATGATTTGCTGCACTCAATGGAATAAATGATCTCCCCTCCCTCCAGGAGGCCACTTTTCCAAAATATACCATGCTTCTGAGCCATCTGAAAACTGACATTATAAAGAAGGTTGAATGAAAAATTCACAAATTCACTTGCCATGCATACATATACCATATAAGTAAATATGGGCATGTGGTTTCTGAGCCTTTCTGAGTCCATAATTTAGTGTATCCACCAATATTCTCTCACAGCAAATGAAGCCTCTATTTCATGTTTATGCAACTGGTGAGGTCCAGCAACACGGATTTCCTTCATTTAAAAAAAAAAAAATTATGTAAGTGAGACAGCCACCCAAATTTATTAGAACGAAGTATATATATGCAACAATCAAAAAGTATAGTTTTATTAAATGTCTCAGAAAACTTAGCTTCAAATTAGAAGCAAATGTTGGATAACTGATGAAAAAAATGCAGCTACCTTACTGAGAACTTCAATTGCTCCTCAAGAACATACAGGATAAAAGGGAATGCACAAAGATTTTTCTGCACAAATTCATAAAACTGACAACAGGGTGACATCGGGCCCTGAAAATAGACTAGAGTTGGTTTGAATCAGGCTAAAGCCCGTGGGACCATCCCAGGCATTTTTTAACCAAATTAACAAAACAGTTGTTTAACTTCAGAACCATAATTATTAGACAAAAAAATCTTAGCAACCATCTTCAAAGGCTTAATAACCATTTCTCCTGAATGCCCATGAATTTCTTGTCGTTCAACAACACAGCCAATGACAAAGCTTTGCTCATCGCTCAATCCATAGACATAACTTTTTATTTTTGGGTGCACTAAAATCTAAATATGCATCTCTTCCAATTTTACTTGCACAGTAAAAGGATTTATTGTAAACTATGAAAGAAATATACCTGTGCCGTTGAATATTCTAGATGTATTTGATGTTTGTTTATCATCTCGTATAGGTCTCCAAGTACACATGCACACTCACCCTCATGCATCTCAAAGCATCAAACATGGGGTGAGAAGATGTTCCATCATTGTAGAAGGTTAAACCCAGTAACTGACTAGCACGAAATTAAAAAAAAAAATCCAAGAAAAATGACAACTCGCATAGAATTCACAATGTCAGGATGTAATGAGATGGAGCATTGCCCAATAAGTTACTCCGATGACCAGAATAATATGTCGTGGCAACATAGTTTTACAGTTCCAATCAATCACATAAAAAAAAAGCGAATGGAGTAGGAAAATTGCGAAAAGACAACATGAAGTCGGTTTGACAATTTTTGTCCGAGTGATTTTCTACCTGAAGGATCCAAAAAGTGGGCATGACTAAGATGGGCTGGACCAGTAGCAAAGAGATTGCAGACAACATCAGAGCTTTGGGCCAAATCAGAGGGCACAACTCATTGCATTAGATATCAAGGAAGTCGATTTCAACTCC
Organism: Calamus simplicifolius; assembly: GCA_900491605.1. Taxonomy (NCBI): domain Eukaryota; kingdom Viridiplantae; phylum Streptophyta; class Magnoliopsida; order Arecales; family Arecaceae; genus Calamus; species Calamus simplicifolius. The sequence continues at coordinate 49,723 of UESW01004711.1, read as the reverse complement.
AAAGATAAATAGATCTCTAAAGGTTTGCTAAACTAATGGTGTAAATTAAAAATGAAAGACAAATGATAAGGTGGTCAAGAAGACTTGGGTCCTGTGGCTGGCACCCCCTCTAGGTCTGGTGTTCAAACCCTAGTGGTAGCACAATACCAACATATTTCTCAAATAAGAGATAAATTAAAAAAGAGAGTAAAAATAAAGATATGTAGCAAGGCTGCATTTACCTCAAATTAGTTATTAGACATATTATTATGAGAGATTTGTAATATGGACATGAGAATCAGATTTGGACCCATGTGCAAGTCTTTGACTCAGCAAAAAGGAACAAAAAAAAAGAGATCTGGAAATGACATTTTTCAAAGTTATTTTAAAACTCACATTCTTGATCAATATCTGAAAAGAAAAAAGTTGCAATTAAAAAATATTATTATTTTCTAAGTGCCTGATGTGTATCTGACTCAAAAACATATCCAACAAACTGACACGGATTCTAAGAGCTAGACGCGAGTGTCGAGGTAACATAGGAAATTCGAGGTTAGTTTAGCCTTTCATCTTAGTGATATCAAGATACAAAAATTATAAACTTGAAACCTGGTCTGATAAAAATCTTTGATTAAGTTATTGATGTATAATTTATGTGGGCTTAGTTCACATGATAAACAGGTTATTGGACATCATTCACTGGACAACTAACAAGCAATCCAACAGGCAGAAAACATTTTGGTTGGCATTCCCCCAGGACACTGGTCAATTCTTTGGATAGATGACACCTATTTTCCAGCAAACTCGTACTGGTAACCACTAATCATCAATGTATTTTGACACTTCAGTCCAAGGCATCAGATTGCACTGTAATCAGAGTAATAAGCAATAAAAAGGCAAATGATAACACACATAAGTAACTAAGATCTTGAATGGAAGCATGATTTTCCTTTAGGCTAAAGCAAGTGCAATGTACTGGCAAAAGCTCCAGAGGGATCAAAATTGTTGTGATCATAATTTGTCAGCAAGTCCGTTCTTTCATTCAAGAATGCTTGGCAAAGATTGCTGTTTCAATCATTAATATTCTGCTGATGAAACAGGCCATGTGGAAGACAATATAAGCCCTGGTCCATAAACCCCAATTAAAGTGCCCACGTACCACACGAACATAAAACCATCATCAGGCTATAGCACAGAGTTCATGTGACAACAGTGCGCATCATTTCAGAGTTATTACTTTGGGCATTCAGGAGAACAGGCATCCTGCCTTGTGCTACTAGCTGGCAATGCAGTGTTTATTGGAGGGCTTGAATGCAAGTCTATGAAGGCCACTGTTTAAGGATGCATGATCTCTGGCTGATCTTACTGATAGGATTGTGTATGAAAGACTTAACAAGCAGACAAGAACAATAAAAAATCCCTTATGCCCAAGGTTTGTCATACTGGAACCAATACTGTTTCAATATCAGACCAATATGATTTGGTACGCCAAATAAGAACAATAAAAAATCCTTATGCCCAAGGTTTGTTATACTGGGAACCGATATCGTTTTAATACCATACCATACAATTCAATACGGGATGTACCAAACTGTACCAGTGCGTATCAGTTAGAAAGAACAGGGAGCCTCAAACCATGAACCACCCCAAATCAGGCCGAACCAAGTGATTCGGTTCGGTTTGATGGGTTCTTCCCCTATACCAAACTGATGGGCTGAATCGTTTCAGCTCCAGTCCAGTTTAGTTCGGCTCGTCCTGAACTGCTCAATTCTGAATGGTTCAGCATACCATGCTGATGCCTCATTAATCACAAGAAATAGAGTTTTGACCAAGTATTCATCTTTCTTGTATATACATGTTATCTTTAGGCATACAAGACAAGCAGGGCTCAGTTTTCAAGCTGTGTTATTAGATTAATGAGTAAAAAAGTCTCATCTCTATACACATAATTGGAGGTACCATAGCTGGTGCAAATGAAAACTCTGTTGAATACTGTCTTAAAATAGAAGAATTATGCAACCCAATGACAAGAAGCATATAAGTCAAATGGCTTGTATAGGTTTTTCTTAGAAATGTAATGATGGCATTTAATATAAAATATTAGAATGAGGGATTTTCTTCAGGTGGCAAGAGAGTAGGACTTAAACATCAGCAAAAACTTCTTGACCCCAAACAACAAAATACAATACGCCACAACAACCCATAAACTCAAACAATAGGCTTTATGACCACAAGGGACGTAAGATGCCCAGATTATTGTAATTCCCAATTCAACTTTATTATAATCATCATGGATCTAGCAATTCTGATTTAGTTAGCACAAACAAGGAAACTATGCATTTACAATTTGGTTGCTTTAAAATCCAGAATTGGATAAAATAAAGTCACAAGCATAACTGACAACTTACTATTTTCACAGTTTAAAAAAAAAAGGTTGATCTTCACTGATAGAAGCTTTCCCAGTCATGGGTCTCAATATCAACTTATTTGCCTCCACTGTTGATGGGTCCACAAAGATGACCTATTTTAGGATACTGTTCGGACTTTGGAAGATAACTGAGACAATGGAAAAAATACTAAGGGGATGACTGTTGCAAATCAAGCTGAAGGATGCATAATGATGGCTGTAGAAACAAGGTAGATATTCATGAAATAAAGCAAATGGCATAAAGGTCTGTGAATTTGCTGAAATTACTTTCCCTGCTTTCTCAATCCTCACTTTTCTACTAATATTTTCTTGAGTTTGGCCTTTGAGAAGTCGCCTTTAACTAAAATTTGATTCATCACATGAGCAGACTCTCTGAAATCCAAATTCTTGTTTGTCCGAAAAATGAAACTGAAACAAAATCCATGGTCTGCAGTTTTTCAATTGGGTCTACATCAGATATTTTTTAGGAGCAAATCAACATTAAAACTAGAATGGGATTATAAGTTCTATAGTCCTATTCTTAATTCCAACCGTTGTCTAAGTTGAAGCTCAATGAGGGTGGCAATTGGTCTAGGTTGGAAAAGGTACAGCTGAGAGAGAGGTAGTAGGAAAACCTCCATTCAAATCCGACCTATTTATTAAACAGGTCAGAAAACCAAAACTGAACCTAACCTTTTATTAAGCAGGGAACCCGCTGACCTACATAACTTGTTCTATAAACAGGTTGGCTTGGGTCGGGAATGTAATGACATGTTAGATGGGTCTTAAACAGTTAAACAAGTTTTTTAAAAAAAAAAATCTAAACAGGTTGGGTTGCAACAATGTCAACCTAGCCAAATATTAAATGGGTCAAAGCAGGTCAGATAGAGTAGGACTCTAAACTTGAACCCAACCGATTTAATCAATGGGTTAAGTTGGGTCATAAGTTGACACCCCTTGAGCTTAACTCTTGGTTGCCAAAATCAGGTGAGGATGCAAGTGCAGATTCAGGGAAACAGACTTTTAAAAACTTATACTAAGGAAGCACTTCGGAAGCAGATTCCAAGGAGTTTCTAAAGCAACTTCGTCACCCTAGGTTGAAGGTTCCAATTATTAAGCTCCAGCTAAGATTGGAGAGACTATGGTTCTTCTAACTAGTTTATTTATTGCATTCTGCTAAGCTAACAATCCATTTTATGAATGTGCTGGTTAATAGCTTTTTAAAATTCAACTTCTTCATAGTCTTGCCAGGATTAGCAAGCTGCAATAAATTGCTCCTTTCTTAAACTTCTATGCTTGTCCACTTCTAAATTCAATTTCTGCAATTACCCTTTTTACCTATGTAAATGCTAAGGAAAAAAGTCTATAACATCTCCATAAGAGGCTTAAATCAGATATATTTTCCAATCACACAATGTCAATGAACTCAAAATCAACATAACTTTATCTTCATTTAACCAACCCAATAGCATGGATTTCATGAATTAAAATTCTGAGGAAAGCTAGTCCAATTAGTCGGGTATGTTACAGTGAGCAACAAGCAGAATCATTTTCCTGATATATGGTGGTGTTTATAAGTAATAATTTAAATGAATCCCTTCATCCCTACATAAACTCAAAATTATAACTGTGATAATAATTGAGAATTACAAAATACAAAATGTCAAAATGAAATACTAATTCACAATCCAACAGAAACATTTCCAATATCAACTTTGTGCGGAGTCGCTTTATTTATGCATAAAAGGTTTGGAGTACTAACAATCTAGCCAGTAACTTCATAATAGTCACTGGTTAGATCATACCAAGGGCACCAGAAACCATCTATTATATAACCCGATAATGACAATGATGATGGATTGCAGAAGAGTCAACATTCTTCTTATCTCTATGTACATGTTTATGCGTTGAAAGCATAAACAACATTCAATTTAAACCCAAAGTTTCACTATAATTTACACAACAAATAGCAAAAAATAATTCCTACAAAATTTTCTCATGCAATAAAACTTTCTTTCTTTCGTTTTTTTTAAAGTAATAGAGACTTACTGACAACAAGCACCAAGAGATAAAGCACAGTTGCAGAAATGGGAAGACGTGGTGCTATTCATGAAAATAGACGGAATTGAAATTCTTTAGTAATCACTAGTCATCCTTGCAAATGTTTTCTTGGTCTTCGGAATTGCCATGTTCTCTTCTTGAAAAGCATTGGCTTAATCAAACCCTTGAAGGGCAATGGGAGAGCTGGATAGACCAACCTTTGTTTGCTTCCTCGTTTCACTGCATATATGGAAGAATAACATAAGCAACCACAAAAGTAAAGGCAAAAAAAGTATGATTAGAAGTTCTTTTGGAAGCAACATGAAGATATAACTAGTTCTTAGTCAGGCTTCAATTTCAATGAATATGCTACCTGATTTACTCTTGTAGGGTATGTGTCCATCAGCAGCTATCTGTTCATTTTTGTTAGATGCAAACTCTTTCAATACTTCGTTGCTTTCATCAAAATTTCTCCTACATCATGCTCTACTGTATCCATTAGAGCATCCTCTAAAGGTATGTCATCTGCTAATGAGCTCACACCCTCTCTTTGATCACTTTCTGGAGGCTTTGCAATACCCCTTTGCAAAGATATGCCATCTGCATTCATATTTTCATCTTTCAGCTCTTGCCCATTATTTCTCTTCGTCATTTGCTCCTTTGGCATATCTTTCTCCATGAAAATGGTGAAAAATGACTCGTTATCCTTTGATGGGATCTGATCTCTTGCAACATTGATGCAATGCATTTCTTCTGAGACATCTGCAAGAACCTCAATTGCAACTGGAACAATATCAGACTGATCTGGACTTGGATTATCCTTCAAACATTTATCCGATGGCTCAGTGTCCTCAAAAAGAGTTGAACATGCTTGATTAGCATTAGATAACAAAAGATTTTCCTCATCTGTAAACTTGCAATCCTCCAACATTGCATTACATAGAGGCACATCAGGAGCATCAGAAACCACAGCATGTCCACTGAAACTTTTCGGGTCCTCATTGACCACAACATCTGGGCCAGGTCCTACAGCATTAGCCAATGATGTTTCCATGTCAACTGAAGAAACCAAAACACTTTCAACAGGCTTTTGCTGCTCTAATGGTGTTGTATCCATTGGCATCCTATTCTCATTTAGAAAATCATTAGACGTCTCTTGCAGTGCACCATCATCGGTTGTGACAAGAGCGGTGTCATCTGCAGAAGAAGCTAACCCCAGTTTCTTAGGAGAGGATATTTTTGTTTCTTGTTGACTGAATGAGAAAGGCATTCCATCAGAAATTGATGTAAAATCAATTGCATTTGAACTTGTAGACAGTTTGCTGGAAGAAGAGAAGAACTTTGCCATATCATCCAATGATGGCAAATCACCTTGCCCACTAGAGATAGGATCCCAATCATTACAGTCAGCAAACCAAATCTTTTTAGAATCCAATTGTTCATCAGGCAAGATTCTTTCAATTCTGATAGATTCCTTATAACAATGCTTCCTTCTTAAGGCATTAGCTACTAGTAACCTGTATACCAATAAAGCAAGCTAATTTGAGTTACAAAAATTAAAAATCAAAAATCAAAAAAAAAAAAAACGTAAGATTGATTTCAGTGATATTAGAAAAGCAAAAAGCATACAAGACCTGCAGTTCTCAGAAATAGCTGCTTTCGCTCTCTCAATTGAGAGGCCAAGCAAAAATGCAGATAAATTTGCAATATCATAGGGCCCTCTAATTTCATTTGCAGTGGAAGCAGCGCTTGAAATGATGAGATTCTTCCCTTTTGTCCAATCCACTAGTAGCTGTGAGTTTAAGAAAAGAACCATGAGATGACAGAATTGATACCCAACTATTAAATAGCTAACTTGCATACTTGATAAGAGATCTGAAATATGCAGTAGATGAAAGATTGTCCTTGTGAACACTCATGTAATAAAAAACAGCCTGGTTCCATTAATTGAGAAAAAAGTATCATAAGATAGTCATACACAAGCATATCATTCCTCCCTGTTTTTCCATGATCTTTGATTTCACACAATTTCAAATTATCTACCAAGAATCCAGAAAAAGGAAAAAGAAAGCCTTGATAACAACCTCTACTGGAGCATTGCTGAAAGATCCTAACCAATATCTTCCTAGACAAAGTAACAGATTGTAGAAATCTTAGTGTCCTAGTGACCTGAAATTCCGGCCAATATTTACAGAACATTGAGGTGTTACTCAAGCTTATACATGAATTTGCTAGGTGTGATACTGCAAAAAGATTGCCATCTGAAGTGAGAGACTATCTTGTATATTTATTGGATGACATCAGAATAAAGGGTGAAAATGGTGTGGTCAAATATGGCCAACTCACTAACCCAATACAACCAACTTTATCCCACTACAAACTTGATAAGGCTAGATTGTTTGAAGAATTGATACACATGGCAGTTAAATGAAACGCCATGTCACTATTATATGAGTAGGGTATAGCTTCAGTGATGTCACCAAAAGCAGATAACAGCTACAACCTGAAGGCATTATAAGCCTTCACAACATCTTAATAGACCATAATGTTGCAGTAGTTCACTGCTACTATATGCCATAATGGCATATGATGGCTAATAATAGGAAAACAAAAGCACAATGGATATTTTCTGTTCAAATTATTTCTTTTTTTGTATTTGTATAATTTCAAATCTAGCATTTAGGCCTGTAGTTTTTAAGTACAAGACCATTTATAGTAGAACCAAGTGCACTTATGTAGATCAGAGCCATCAAGGTGACCCAAGATTAGACTCCCTTGACCAAATCTGATTGGACAGTCCAGGATCAAACCTAAAAATATAGTATTTCACTCAAACTAGATCCAAATCGGCTATGGTTCAAGTCAAATGCCAGCATGCAGACCCACCTGCACTATTTTTGAAGGTTAGTAATCATTCTTTCCCCATAGAAAGCCTCTTTCCATAATCACCATTACAAACCCTTTACATAGCATGCGATAAAGTTAAAACTTTGGCTGGTTACGCAACATATTTTATTAAAGTAAGTGCTCTAGAAATAGATGTTTCAGTCAACTTTTTGGTGCTCATGGATGTCTGCATGGTGTTTGCATGCTTACAATGAAACAAAGAAAGGAAACGAGCACAAATCTTAAACGTAAGAAAATTATAGCAGAAAGAATGGACATATCTTATCAACATAGAACCAAATAAGAAAAAAGGAATGGAAGAAAGCAGCAAATTTAGCTGAAAAGAATAAGGGATTCCCATCACAAACAGAACTAACAATCATTTTCCAAAACAAATGCACCAGCAAGAACAACCAAGCCTTTTATCAAAATAGGACAGCCTAGAACATAACTCTGAATTTAAAGGCTGCGCAACCCGGCAGCACCTGGTGCAGTGGCGGCACAAGGCCAGGCCAAGCAGTGGCCCTGCACAGTCCCTGCAATGCTGCTCGTTCTGCTGGAACCCCCGGGATGGCCAGGGGCAGGTGGCCCCGCCAGAATAGTGAGAGGGAACGGACTGTTTTCAATCTCAGCCAGAAATGCCAAGGCTCGGAGCCAAGGCATGTGCACCGTGGGCAGGATGGCACGGGCACGGTGAGCCATGAGGAAGGCTCGCCAACCTTGGGCGCGTGGATGCTGGTGGTCCGCGCAAGGCCCAAGGGCTTGGCCGAGGAGCGGCCAAAGGTTGGCATCGGGTTGAGCGGCATATGAGGGACGAAGCGGAGTTTGCATCAACATTACCAAGATCGGCCAGGCAATCCATTGCCAAGGCCGAGATGGATGGGCAAGGCCGGCCACCAAAAGGTTCTACGAGTGGGAACCTTACGCAGGGACGAGGCGATCCCTGCGTGGTGCAAGGCAAGCACAATGACCGACGCCTCCAAGAGCTCATCCAATTGATGCCGAAGTTCCGCCAACTCTGAAGGGGACATTCTGTACGGAGCCTTGGTTGGTGGCCGTGCTCCGGGCTCCAACTCGATCTGGTGATCTACCTCACACCATGGGGGTAGACACTTAGGCAGTTCTGCGGGCATAGTGTCGCTGAACTCCTCAAGCAAGGCTGCAACCTCATCTGGGACTTCTACAGCCTTCTCTGGTTGGATTTGCACAAGGGCCGCCACATAAGTTGTGAGGCCTTGCTTAAACCCCTTTGCAATCTGCTTGGCAGACGCGCTGGTCTGACCGTCTGCCCATGCACCAACACTGTGCACCTCCTGCGCACCTGCAGTTATGCCGTGTTGTACTTCAATGGGGCGCGCCTCTTGTGCGCTTAACTGAAACTTGACCCATGCGCAAGGCAAGGCACAGGCCATCGGTCGGACCGATGGGCAATCTCGCGAGCGAGGCGTGCAGCGATGGAGCCATGTTAGCGGGGCAATTGGTGAAACAGCCAGGTCCGCTAGTGGGCACGCCAAGCAAGGGACCGAACCGCCGAGTGGTTGTTGTAACCGCTCGGACGTGCAGACATGGGCCGGTGCTAGGCGGTTGCTAGAACCACCTAGTGCGTGCACAAGTGGTGCGCACAAGTGCGGAGCCAGGGCAGTTGGCAGAAACTGCCCACATCCAAGACCAGTTCCAGGTGATTGTGGAACTGCTTGGCAGGTGCGCGGGTGGTGCACGAAGTGGAGCTGCACGTGGCTGGGCAGTTGCTGGAAACTGCCCATGCCCAGGTTGGTTACAGGCGGTCGTGCAAACCGCTTGGTGCACACGCAGAAGGTGCGCGCCAGTCTGCCCACGCCCAGAAAACGTGGGGCAAGGTTAGTGCCGCGCTAAGTGGCCAGATGGCGCGCGCAGGGAGCGCGCGCCAAGGCCAAAACTGCCAGGCAAGTGGGCCTGGGCAGTTACCAGCCTTCCACAGGGTTTGAGCCGTGAGAGTGTGGGAATGTAAGCCTTGGGCAGCGCCTATAAATGGCCATGCCATGCCACATGGGCTGGGAGAGGAGGAGAGCAAGAGTGGGTAAGTCTTGGGGAGGGATTACCTAGCTTGTATCAAGCCTTGTATCCTTTATGCAATAAAGGTTGGGAGTGTTCCCGTAAGCAAGTTATCTTTGCGGTGTGACTTTGTGCCGGCGTTCTAAGGGTGGGCTGGTGAGGTTGGAGGGCTGACTTGGGGAAGGAGTCCTCAAGCGCCGCATGCCTAGGTTAGGCCTTAGAATGATTTTCTGACAAACAGAATGAGTGGAAACAAGATGGACTCTAAACACAAAAAATGATACATTCCTGTCTAAGACTAGTTTTTGGACAGAAGTCCTACATCTATTATAGTTAAAAAGACAAGACTGCAAGACAAAGTGGGGGAGAAAAGGCAAGCAAACTCAACTCAACTCATCTATGCCTTTTTCCAACAGAAAAGGCAAGCCAACTAAATAGTCCAAAACTACAACAGCATTTATTGCATTAAATTCAGGAATAAAACTATAGCTTCCTTGCATAAGATCCATGTATTGTGGGCCCTATCAAAAGTTTTCAAGCTTTGGAAGAGGCAACTATATTGTACAAATGGTTCGCTTTAATTTATTAACTAATGTAAGCTGGGTGAAGCAAATTTATTAATTGTAACGAGTGGCTATTTACCTTGGCATGTGATAGCATTTGTCTCCTGACACGAGCATCAGCAATAAGGTGAGAGTAGGTTATCTCAAAATGTAACCCACGCTGCAGTCAAATCAGGTATATATTCAGTCAGCAGGAAATCATGTCACAATTTTAAGTTATTACATTTATGCAATTAGGGACTTTAACTTCATAAATAAAATTAATGTGAAATCCCATACAGCACCTTAATTGCAACTTCTACCATGGGAAGCCTCAATCGGAAAGGAAGTTTCTGGGAGAAGTCTATCGAAATTATATCAACCTGTGAGAAGATATTTCTTATTGAGAATAGCCAGCCAACACTAAATAGGAACTTAAAAGTAAATAATAATCAAGGAACGCTGTGGCAAGAAAAACTTGAGGAATATAAGTATATAGCAGTTTTGTAATACATGATAGATCACACTAAAATGACATATCAAAAAGGCTAAAATTTTTACTGAGATTGCTTTTTCCAATTCAAAGAAACATACGAAGTTGCAATGGACTCATTCGTCGTTGATAGAAGCAAGCAACAACAAAAGATCCATATGGTTAACTGTTGTGTTAAGGTTTGATGGTTATGAATTACAGTTGTGGAAGATTTTGAACTTGGCTTCAGCTTAAATCCTTAAACAAATTCAATATATCAACAACCATAAATACAATTGTTTAGGGACAACATTCTTTTTTCTTTTGAACTTGAGTTCATGTCCATCACCCAAAAGAAAAGAACATGCACCTCCAAAATACATAGAGCAGTTGACCATAAGCAGGTGCATCATAGGCCAGATTCTCTTCCAATCTTAACATACAATGCTATTACCCTGTAATCCCCCTGCATTCATTATCTACTTCATTTAAAATCACAAACAGGCTTATAAAATTCATGACATCATGCATATAACATATTAAAATTTTCTCTCATTTCCTCAAGAAGAAGATGAATAAAAACAAATCATGAAGCAATGAATTGACATTGACTGTCAGCATATTGATTGCGCTGGTGATTAGTATCAGTGCATCAACAGCTGGTTGAAATGGTCAAAATGATAAAGGTTGGATTAATAAGGACGGCAATTGATTTGGTTCCAGCGCATTTAACTCAGTGGACCTAAAATTATCCAAAGCTGTCTGTGGTTTCTTTGCTACAGTCTAAATCAGTGACAAGAGAGCATTGGTATGATTCTTCCTCTCGTAGCCTTGAGGAGAAGTTTGCATCTCATCTGTTATCTGAACAAACGTTCAGATGGAATTTGCATACCTTGCACCTCGCCAAAAGTAACATGAGTCAACCACCAACTGAGAATGTTGATGTGTAGCTTTAGTCTGGAAACACCTTAAACTACACTGAAATTGGAAGAAAACCTAGAAGACCATTCCTTATGAGTTGTGGAGCTATGTTTAGCCAGAACAAAAGCCTTCAACAGGTTATTGGAGTGTTAAACTTTATGTAACTCTACATCTACGTTTCTATGAAGAGGATCCCCAGACCGCATAGCGAAGGGATGCTTACAAGACATGCTCTTGGCTTTCCACTACATAACTTATCTCTGTTTTTTGGCTTCCAGATTTGTTCTCCTTTACCTTTACATCGCCTTCAATGTTTGAAAATTTGGACAAAGCTTCCAACTTTCCTCTTCTTGCCTTGGTTTTTCAATATCACAAGGATATGTTAATTGGATGTATCTAGAAAATTCATATTAAAATTGTTAAAAAAAAAAAAAACCTTCCTTTTTTTGTTTTCAATGCTGATAAGTAAAACGTGTGGCACTTAGAGTTCAGAGAAACTCACGATCTCATGCATTGCCAAGGGCTGATTTGAATTGAAACATATTGCATAATATATTTACCGAGAGAGACCACACGCATCAGATTTATTGGAAACCCTAATATAAATCCAGTGGGAAAATAAAGGAATAAAAACAATCAAGAAGCATTCTACCTCAGAAAATTTGCATGCCTCGTCGAAGGCCTCCTGGTTGAGGGGCCGGACAGCGGCGATGTCGTAGGTCCGGAGAACGGTATTCCCGGGGTGGAGGGCGGCGGCGGTGGAGGACTTTCCGCCGATGGAGACGGTGAGGCGAGAGTATTGGCGAAACGGGGCGGAATGGGGGACGCCAAGGAGGTCGCGGTGGAAGGCGGTGCCGGAGACGATGGCAGGGACGACGCCGAAAAGGGAAGAGAGGGGGAAAGAGGGGATCTTGCAGCGGTCGGCGTCGGACATGACCCCGCGGAAGGGGCGGTCGTAGGCGACGGCGGTGTACCCGAGCTCCATGGCCTTCACCACCGCCTTCAACCGCGCGGCTCGTCGGGTCTTGTTCTCCGGCGCGTTGGCGACGTCACTCTCGAGGTAGGGGATGCTGAAGTCGAAGTAGAGGACCATCGTCGGCGGCGATCGTCTGCTAAGAAGAGGATCCTTTGCGAGGGGCGAGAATCGAAGCGCAAGAGCGCGGCGGCCGCGAATATAATTAGTTCGCGGGCGAAAGTATTCCCTCTGCGAATATAATTAGTTCGCGAACGAAAGTATCCCCTCTCAAAAATTATATGTTGAACCTTACCTTTTTAAATTTAAAGTTTCTCTAATGCGATATAAGCTCATGAAAATCAAAATTTTAGGAGCTTTCTCGTCGTATTCTCTCGATGCCTTTTTTTCTGATTCCTCTATTAACTCCAGGGTTTGGCAGCGATCTTATTTTCCCAAGGCTCCCATTAGGGGATCTTATGGACATATACAGGCCGCAGGTTCAGCATACGGAGAATGCAGTTTAGATTTGGAAGCTTTCTGTGCTCCCCAGGGTTCAGTTATTCATCTGGAAAATTCTTTGGGACTGTCTTCCTACTAGGGATCTGCCTATTCAGCCGATCTATCCTTTATGTAGGCAGGTGGATGAATCTTGCTATAAGAGCGAGAAGGATCTAGGCTCTTATGGGCTATCCTAGGGATCTGGAGGTAATGGCTTTCTCGCGATCATCTTTCCTTCAGGACATCTCCTATGAGCAAGCGTGGTCTTTGGTCTGTTACTGCTTATTATATATGGCTGTCGAGGAATCAGATCATATTCTCCGACGACAGGTTTTCCTTTCACAGGATTGTGAGGCAGATTAGATTATTGTCTTCGGAATGTGCCCATGCCTTTCATGGTAATTTTGACTCCTCTGACAGCGAACATCGTACGGTTTTCGTCTCTTGATAGCCCTCCTCCAGGGTATGTCAAAATTAACTTTGATGGGAGTATAGAGCTGCTGGATCTGCTTTCATCATTCGGGGACCGATGGGTGATCTATTGGCAACGGAAGGCTTTGGATCCCTGGACTCAACAGTTCCTCTGTCGGAGCTCGGTGCTGCTTGGGCAGGGCTCTCGTTTGCTGTTAGGATCCTCCATGCTCCTAAGATCATGATTGAGGGGGATTCTATGACTGTCATTTCTTGGTTATTAGAGGAGAGCTATATATGGTTCCTCAAATTCGATTCTGAGGGACTGTTGGTCTATGTTGCGGAGCTTGATTCTGCTCAGATCCGCCACACTTATCGTGAGGCCAACTCGGCAGCGGACTGGGTGGCGACCTTTGCTGCTCAACATGCGGGTCCATGGATTTGGAGGCCAGACGACCCATGTCCTATTCTTCTATAGCAGATCTTAACTTCTGATGTATCTGGACTGACTCATCTAGAATTATATGATCGCCCGTTTGTAACAAAAAATAATAATGATACATACTATCATTTAAAAAAATAATTTTTATTTCAAGATTTTAATAAACCTTTACAAAATAAATTAAAAATCATGCATTCTGTGTTACGAAAGTAATTAATGTTAAAAGATGAAGAAGTAGGAGATAAATTATAACTTTCATTGTTATCATGCTTTTATGGCCATTACTTCGCATCAAAATAAAAATAATCATCCTTCATTTGTAATCATGAAAAAAATTTGTCAATATCTCTTTGCCCTTTAACCTTATCATAAACACTATCCCTATATTTTGTAAATATAAAAAACATTGCTTTTTCCTCCAATAAAACCTGCATTAATATCCCAAAATCAAAAATATAATTATCCTTTAATAACATAAAAAAAAATTGTCAAAAATAATGTTAAGAATAATAAATATTATCAACAACTATAATGACAAATTAAAGATTGTTACAAAAAATAAAACAGTTCTTTGTCTATCCCACTAATTCTATTTAATGAATTTTAGTTAAATTTTGAAGTATAAATATTATTTTATTTAGCTGATGGCTTAAATGCTGAAGAATTATTGGTTTTTATTATACAATGATTGGTAAAACAAAAGGATGGCTAGAGAACCAAAATTTGAGCTAAAATTAAATGCGACTGAATAAAAAGGTTTTTCTTTCATTTCCCTCACTTCCTATCCAAACAAGATAATTCATATTACCTTTCTTTTCCTTCACTTTCTATTCAAACAAGAGAAGAAGAACAACCTTTCCTTCCTTTTACTTTCCCCTTTCTTCCTCTCCAAACATCCAAACATAGCCTTAGACTTTACATCACCATCACGGAATAAAAAAGAAATCAAATTGCTCGCTTTTTATGAACATTACATTTTAAGAATTATAAGTAATTAAAGAGTGGTTCTTCAACTTAAAAAGTAATTTTCTTTGCACGATGAAGTTGATAAATTTTGCTAATCTTCGTAAAACTTATGTTTCATAGATTATATGTTATTTGATGTCTGGAAATTTATTTTCTTTGTAAATAAATTAAAAATATCTTGTTTTAGAAATTTAGAAGTAAATTTGATTCCATTATTGATTTTTTTATATATATATATATATATATATATATATATATATATATATATTAGAAATAATTTATTGTGCTCATTTTCTGTGATCCAGGTTATAGTAAAATGGAGGTTATTACCAATTACTCAATCAGCTCCTTCTTCTCGCCCAACCGAAAAAAAATCGGAGTATATACGGCGGAGAACCCATCGCTGCGCCGCTATTCTCCTCCTCCCCCTCATCTTCGGAACGTCTGTGCTTTCTGGCCGTCGCCCTTCTCGTTTTCCCCCAGTTGATCGATATGGAGAGGCCGAGATGCGGCCTTGTTCGCTGGGTATCGATTTCTCGTCTCCTCTTCGTTTCTTGCGTCTTCTTGTGCTCTGTTCCCGGTAAAGCAATCAAATTCTCTTCTTTTTTCTAAATAAATATTATCTAAATATTTTGCATGGCTTTCCCTCTCGCTTGAAGATAGAAAGAATTTTCTTGGAAAAAAGTTGGGAGATTTCAGAGATTTCCGATTCATATGGTGAGAGCGAGGGGAAGAGAAAGGAGAGAGATTGGAGCCTATGTTAAATTCTAGCTGAGTTACAAAAATAATGTAGAAAATAAGGGTTGGATGCCAGTTTGGAGAATAATTTATTTAAATATAATGGATCAAAAGAGGACAAGTTTTGTGTAGGGTAGGTGTGAAATAATTATTGTTCATCAGTTTTTCCGTCTCAAAATAACTTAAATATGAGCTTGAGGGTGATTCTGAGGTTGGTTATGATTTTTTTTTTTTTTGGGCATGATTTTTACCTCCAATTGCAATTATGTCATCTCCAGTTCATTGAAAATCATTGTAAGAAATTGAAGCAATAAGATAGAAATGAAGCTGGACTAAAATTGTTTGGAGAATGCTTTCCGGTTGGTAATTGCATGGGATGGATTGAATTACACTGCTTGAAAATTTGAGTAGTTTTTTGACCTAAAGAAATTTGTGGCTTTCTATATCAGCTATGAACAATTATGGAAGTTATATCCAATCCTCAGGTGAGGGCTTAAGGAAGACTAGGAAACATTTGGAAATTGAGTTATAGAGGAGTTTGCGGCAGTTGATAGAATAGATGAAACAATTCAGTGCAAATTGAAAAGAATATATGCTTTTCCTTGCATAAGTGTGTATTGATTTGTCAAAAAGTTTAAAATTTATAGAAACAACGAAGATTCATGATTTGCGTGATTTGGCATCTTGTTGTAAACTGCTTTCGAGTTGTCAACTATGCATTGTATTTGTTTCTATCATTATAGGGTAAAGGTTTTAGGTTTGTTAGATTAGGCACATCTTTTTGCTCCAAGTAGTTATAGAACTTCTGTGTTTTTGCAGGAAGTTTGTCATCAAAGGCTGTTACACTTGGGTCAATCCAAATTTTTAATACTCATGAATTTCTGGCTCCCAAACCAACCATTTATTTTTACTGTAAAGGAGAGAACAAGATAATCTTGCCAGATGTGAAGGAGAAACACTTTTTCTACACTTTCAAGGGCAAAGAATCTTGGCAGGTCTGTAATTCTATCATTACATTAATTACTCAAATCCATTATGTTGTGTAGTTATGTTATGTTCTTATTTATCATCCACAGTTGCTAGTTTCTCTCAGTGCAGTGTGAATAAACTTAGGTAAATCATACTAGTACAAAATATATAAAAACAATCATTACTAGTACAAAGTGTATAAACAACAATCATTCTCCCATCTGTTTGTGGCTAGCTTTATCAACCGTGCTTCACCTCAGGAAATGTTGTTCTACCATGCCACTGGGTACATAACTGGTTTGGTTTCAAGATAAGGTTTTAGTAATTTTGCAATCAAGAATTGCTTTGTAGAAAAATTCTTTTCTTTGGTCAATTTAAATTGCACAATCAAATAAAAATATGATTGCTCCCTGTGGTGCTCCTATGCTTAAGAATTATAATTGTTGTAGGCTTGATCTGAGTTATTATCAGTAAAGTTTTAAATCTCAAGGAACAGAGATCTCCCAATTTTCTCATAGAACAAGACATCTTGCGTCTTGTCCTGTCTCAATCTCTAGCCCAGTCAAATGTACCAATACTTGCTTTGAATGCTTTTTTTTCTTAAAAAAATTCTTTATGAAACTTTAGTATTTTATTCATTTTTAAATATATTTGAACTTCAAATATTATATTTTTATGATAAATTAGTTATATTTAAAATTGACACTATAATATATTATGACCGAGATGTGATGGGATAGGATGGTAGGGAGCAGTTTTAAAATCTCTCTGAGATGAGGTGTCTCAACCGTCTTAGACCATATCTCACTAAGACTTGAATAATTGATTATCAAAATATGCCTTCTTTTAAGTGCTTAAAAATAAAGGAGGAATGGTTTGGTATGTTATTGTTTTCTGAATCTACTAGTGTCCTCATCTTATAGTGAGCTAATGTTTCTACTGCTATGATAACATATCTTGACACTCAAGAATTTTTCTAGAAGTTTGCTGATGGGATTTGGGTTCCTGCCATTAACTATAAAAAATATAAAACAAAAATTCTCAAAGTTCATGAAGTTTGACCTTTTTAAAATATTAATGATTGAATTCTGTCCTTTCTATTATGCATGTTTCTGGGATTTTTTTATTTCACCTAAAGCTAAATATGGTCAAAGTGAAGAATTTTGAAAAATGATAGCTTCAGCAGAGTCAGCAATGCCCAACTAGCTGTTGTACTTCTATGGGGAATAAAGAGTCTTGTATTTGTTTCTCTTGTTGTAAGTTGCATTAGGTTATGATATGTTGATTCGGTAGCCCTATTCATCATCATGATCATATTTAAGAGGATAGAATTCTTGCAAAGATGAGGTTGGGCCTATAAAATTGTTTAACTTGAGACTTTTTTTTTCTTATTGAAGTGAACAAAATATTTTCCCAGTTGCCTCTAACTTTGACTGAAAAATGAATTTCATCTATAATTTTGTTGGCCCAGATGGCAACCCAAGAAGGGAGGGATGAATTGGGTTCTTAAAAAATTTTGGTGCTTAAAAATAATTTTACAAAGTGAAAGTATACAAGGATAAGTGCAATGAGTGTGGTGCTAAAAATGCAAAGTATAATATAAAGATAGAGTAGAGAGAAAAAGAGACAAGCACGACAAACACAAAGATTTATAGTAGTTCGGTGTTAGCTACACCTACATCCACTTCCAAGCAACTCTTGGGCCCACACTATAATCTTCCTGATTACAGCCGAGTTGTTTTACAAGCTCACAACTCAAACTTGTTGTTTTAACAACGGGATCACAACGAACCCAGCCGATTTTCACAAGCTTACCAGCATACAACCTATCACAAGCTAACCTAGCTTGCACAAGGCTAATCTGCCTCACCTGATTGAATCAGTAATCAAATGTTATAAGAGTAAGGTTACAACAAATATAAAGCTCATTAAATGAGCAAATAAGCAATATGAATAAGATATAAATAGAAAAGTCTGATTTAAAGATTTCTGAAGTTGGGCTTTTCTTCTTTTCCTCTTCTCCTCTTGAATGATCTTCCTCAAGATAGGATTGAAGCTTTGGAAGAGTTGTTGATGTAGAGGTTGTTGAAGAACTAGGGCTCTTTTCTTTTTGATTTGATGGAAATCCCTCAAAGTAGGCTTTTGAATGCTTTGGATATCTCTAAACTCTTTTTCGAACACTTTGGGATTTCAAATCTGAATGATTTCTCTTTGATTTTTCTCTTTCTATTCTCTCTTTTTCAAACGATCGGAAGCTCCCTTTTATAATCTCCTCTTAATCCACTTTTTGATGAAAACTAGCCGTTAAATGTACTTGTGGATATGTTTAGCACGAAAGAGGAAAGAGCACTTGAGGTTTATTAGAAAAAAAGATAACTTTTGGAATCGTCTCTGACATATCTGAAATCCGTCTCTATAGATTAGAGTCGGCTCTAATCTGGTCTGGAGTCGGCTCTAAGTCGGGATTCTCAAAATAGCAATATCCGTCCATCGCGGAGTCGGCTCTAACTTTCCGTGGGATTGACACATCGCATGCTGAAGTCGGCTTTAACAAATGCGGGAGCCGGCTCTAATTGAGCCCCGAAAAACACAGTCTATGTTTGATAATTAGAGTCGGCTCTAATTCCTTGCAGGAGTTGGCTCTAATTTGACGCAGAAAAAGGTTCTCTATTTTTTCGATTAGAGTCGGCTCTAATCTTTGTAAGAGTCGGCTCTAATCCGTGTCGAAAGTGCCAAACTGTTTCGATACGCTCCGGAGTCGGCTCTAATCCTTCTAGAGTCGGCTCTAATGTCTGAAACTTAACATTTGACACTAGAATTGGATTCAAACTCAATTTTTCTTGGATTTTGATTAATTAAGCACTTTAAATTCCTGAAATACTTAGTCAAAATCATTAGTAATATAAGAGATATACTCATATGATTTTGTTATTCATCAAAATCAATAATTGGGTCAACAAATTTGTTATTTAAGAATAAGTGCTGTATAATTTTTAGGTCACACTTTTTGCAATTTAAAATGTTGATTGTATAGCTAATTTCATCAATTAAGAGTACTACTTTCATGAATAATTGATGCTTTATATATTTTTGGAGACTGACATGAATAAGTGAAGAAAGAAAAAGAAAGGCGAGCTCCAGTTTGATTTCGAGAGTTGCAGTTGAACTTGACATTGAGAATGCTTCTTCGAAGATAAATCTATGTTTACTTAGAATAGCTTTGATTAAGAAATTCAAAGACATAGTGTCTTCATGTAGAGGTTTTAACAATGGCATGCAACTTAGGACATCACTTTAGTAACAATGGCAATCTTAAGCATTCAAAAAGAATTTACATTCTCAAGAGCATTGAACCTTTATATAATATCCTCTCTGTCATCTAAGCACACTCATTTTAAGCAATTAGGTTGAAACTCATTTTTCTCATGTTTGAGCATGAAATTAGAATTTTGGATGTCTATAGTTTAGACAGTAGAGTTATTCTTCTATAAATTATAAGGCGGGTGTAACAATCCAATACCTCACCCATGTGAACTAAGGGATATTATAGATGAGTTCTTTTGGGATTGACCATGGGCTAATCATTATGTTTATGATTGTGATTAGATTTATTAGATTTAGATTTAGACTCTTAGCCTAGATAGGACACTCAAACTTAAACGGAAAAAATATATGAGAGCTTATACTGGTGAGTATTCTAATCTCACAATGAATACGTATTGATAAGATCTTGAATACTTATATAGAATCAAGGAGCCCAGAAAATATCTTATTGGCCAATCTTTTTAAGTTGATCTTGAGCTATTACAAATAGTATCAGAGCGAATCTAGCCTATGGCCCATGTAAACTAAAAAACACAATTGATGGCTTTATGTGTTTATGATTGGATTTGATTAGATTTAGATGTGGATTTGGATAAGGACTATTAGTCTAATGAGGACACTATGGCTTGAATAGAGGAGAGTAGGTGAGAGCACATGCTAGCAAATATTTAATCCCATATCGGCTATGTATTGGAAAGTCCTCGAGTACTTAAACCAGCTCAAGGAGTCCAAATATTACCTTTTGATTCATCTTTTTGGTTGAGGCTTTGGATTACAGCAGCATTGTGATGTATTCACTGGCTTAAAGAAAGTTATTGGAAAAATGACTAACATATATTACTTCTATAATAAATTGTGTTTAGATAATTGTAATCCGATAAAGGTATAGCCATGCTTGAATATAATATCTAAGTGAGATCATAGATTTATACCTCCGCTATTTAACCTATAAAAAGGCATATAATTATCTTGTAACTCAACTCAACTCAAATCAACTCAGCTAAACCTTTTCCCAACTACATGGGGTCGGCTGCATGAATCTGCTTCCTCCACTCTGCTCTATTTAGGACTAAGTCGATACTCAAATTACAAATAGTTATATCTCTATTAATTATCTTTCAATTAGTTCTAAATATATAGGAAGATAATTTAAAAAAAAAGAAAAAAAAACTTTGAGATATCATTACATTTTAGTTAGTTCCAAGGTTAGCTGTCCCAGATGATTCAGGGTAAATTGAACTGAACCAGTTTGGAACTGGGATAATTTGGTCGTTTGATTTTGTATAGGGGCAAATCACCATGAACCACTCAAGCTGCTCATACCACCTCAAACCGCTCATATTGACCTTGTACCAGCATACCAAACTGAACCGAATTCCCTAATTCAACTTGATTTGGGGCACTTTATGGGTTGGAGCCTCCTGGTCAACCTAAACAATATGCCACTAGTTCAATACGATACGTCCCGTATCAAATTATGCAAGTCAGTACCGAAACTATATTAGTTCCCAATACTTCAAATCTTGTTATGTTCTATCATTATATTAAAAATGCTCTTTGGAAAAGGATAACATATGATGAAGATCAAGGCATGCTTCTTCAAGATTACATTCTCTTTGCTATCTCTGGCTTATCTTCTGCATTGAGAACTACATGAACTTTCTTTTTCCTTTTCTGAGAAATAAGATGACTAAAATGCCCACCTAAATTTCATTGTGACGATGAAAAAATATACAAAGTTTACAATGAAATTCTTGAGAAGACAACGTGGAAAAGATAGTAGATATCTTGTTTACTTGTTTCCCGTTAATTGGGAGGTCTAGTGGAGAAAGTTACCTTTGATGTAATCAATAGTTTCATGGCATGTTGGGTGTTGTTGAATATTCTGTTATTATGCTCTTTCTAGCTATGTCAGATGCATGCCAACTATATTATCCCAGTCTTGCTGAATAGAAAGATGCAAGCCGTTGGTCCAAGTTGACTAGAGGGACTTGAGATTGGCTAGTATGTCTCACTAATAATTAAGTAAGAAAATCATGCCAAACCTATTTGTATAATTTCAAGATAAGAATAGCTAATCAGTAGATTCTGGAGAAGATTGACAAAGCACACAATTTGAACTTTTAACTTGGTTTAGCTTTGAACTTTTTCTTTTATTAGCACCATCATTGATCCGGCCAAAGTGAAGAAATTTCTCCATGATTTTTATATCAAATTTAATGTCAGCTGCTTCACCTAATTTTTTTGTATTGAAAGATACAGAGTGAAAATCTTAGCCCCTCCTCCCCCCAACCCACTCAAGCAATATATATATATATATATATATATATATATATATATATATATATATATATATATCTTTGACCAACCTATTTTGGGGCCTTGTAATATAATTTAGTCCTGGTCACTGGGTATGCTACAGCTTTGTTGGGTGACACTACATCATAGAGCTCGAAAAGTTGTTGAGAGAGAGAGATATCAATTAAACATCATCCGGTTTGGCGCATGATTTAGTTTCTTGGTATAACAGACCTCATTGCTACACCAAGTCCTGTCCCTTTTTAGTGGCCAAAGTGATCCATATCAAGTCTAGTGATCCTTTTGAAGTAACCATGTTGGCAATTTTGAAGGTTTGCTAATGATCTCTCTTAAGCAAAAAAATTATGACCTTTAGCAAATGTTGAGGCACTTCAACAAATGTGTAATCCTTTCTTGTCTGCAAGTCCTTCTAAGAGCAACCAAGGACATTCTCATATCTGTTTTTGCCTAAGAGCTGTCATCTATCAATGTTCCAACTTTAAATACAGAAACCTCACTGACAAGAGAAATGTTTGTCTTGAGGCTATTAACCATGATTCATTATTCTACTTGCAGCCTCTGACAGAGCTTACAGATAATAAGTGCAAGCGCTGTGGTCTGTATGAGATGGACAGGATAAAATCTGATGATATTTTTGATGAGTGGGAGCTGTGTCTCGATGATTTTATTGATGGGCAATCTATACATTTTAAGTATAAGGAGTTCAATGCCACATTCCTATGTAATGAGTGTAGAGCTGCTGCTGGTGCATCTCTCTCTCTCTCTCTCTCTCTCTCACATGTGCACGCGTGCACACAGTTTTTTGTCTACTTTGATGCTTTTGCCTTCACAGTTTTCATCCTAATTCCTGGATTTTGATGCTGCAGTGGCGACAAGCTTTTTTCGGTCTTTAGCAGATTTGACTAAATTTTTCTGCATGCATGTCTCCCATTATTGTCTTCAACAATATATTTTAGACCTGTCCTTTTCATGCATTACTGAGTTATGGCTAAAAAATGTTACCGCTTGTAGATTCTGGCTCGAATTCTAGCTCAAAGAGTGGATCTGTTGACAAGAAAATTAATGTGGTTCTGGTGATAGTTATCAGTGCATTTGTTTCTGTTATGGCTGCTGCTGCAACAGTTGGTGCATACAGATACTGGCAGAAGAGGAAGAGGGAACAAGACCAGGCTCGATTTCTAAAGCTTTTCGAAGATGGAGATGGCATTGAAGATGAACTTGACCTGGAGTAGATATAACAACACTTCGGCATAGCCTGATCCTTTGGATCAACAGGATACCATACAGAGAATGCTGTACCAATTTCTGATGGATATTCTAGAGACATCAGAATACTGTTTCCAGATTCTGGATCATACTAAACGCAGCTTACAGAGTGGATGATTACAATTCTTTTTTAGACGGATCCTCATTTTTTGGTACTTTATGCGAACATGGTTTTAATGATGTATATCCTTATTTATTTGATCCAACACTGGGAATGGAAGCTCCACATTGTGTCATTTCGCTATGAGAAAGGGCAGAGCGGATTCAAATGAACATTGATGCATGAGCTGTTGTAAGGATTTCATGGTCTTTTTGTTCTTTTGATAAGCATCAGGAAGAAATGGCAATCATGTTATTCGTTCCCATAGCTTTAAGGACATTTGATCATATGTAATCCTCATTAGGCTATGCAAGCTGACTTTTGTTTCAAAAATGAGTGTCTCTAGTGCAAGCTTTGTACCATAGAGTGTTATGCATGTTTAGATGGTCATCACGTGTTCTATTTCAGATGTAGACAGCCATCCCTTATCCAGAGTCTACACTTGTATGGCACCTAATAAATTTTTATCTACACTTAAAAATGTTATAGCCGTGTGCCTTAAGAGGTTGCAAACCTCTTTTTTTTTTTAATGTATTTCTTTAGCTTTTTTATGCATGTAAAGGAGGCTTTTACCTAGTGGAACAAGTAATGACCATGAGAACATCCACTTCCATCACAGGATAGAAGGTTCTCAGACCATGCTGGCTTGAGCATAGCCAGTCTTGTATCAGTACTTGTTAAATTGGTAATTAGAATCTGATTGACTAGTTTCTAATTACCAATCAGATTTTAATTACCATTTTAACAATGCAACTGGCGAGTATAACCATTCAGATTCTAATTACTTGAAAAGGTTTCTCGCATCAATGGTTTAAGCAATTTTAGGAGCCTGATTTTTAGTGTCGCTGAATGAGATTTGTGTATGATTCTGACTGCTCTATAACTGACATATTTTCTCTGAAGTATGAGAGACCGTAGCCTCCAAAACATATTGTGGTGATCTACCATGTCCAATTTTCTCAGAAGATTGCTAGGTTCCTGGTAACATAGCACTTCTTATGCTCTGTATTGTGTTATTGCAAACAAAAACAAAAGAATTCCAAAGTGATTCAGAATTGACTGAGGACACAAAATTAGCTGGCCAATCCACTGGCTTATTATCCTTGTGGAAGATAAGATATCCTCACCTCCTGGAGTGAATCCAGCCAAGATTACACTGAAGCAAACATGGGTAATGGTTAATAGATCTTCGGGAAGCCAAAATATGACAGTGGAAGGATCCTCAATCCACAATTTCAAAACCTGTAACAAAAGCATAAATAATATCCATCCAAGCAGCACATAGCTCTGCTCAGGTGACCGAAACTCCTGACAGGGCTGCAACTCGTGGAGATCTCATACATTCGTCACCATACAGTCAATTTAGAACTGGGGCCAGCCCCATAGAAATAACCCAGAATAAGACCCTGGCTGTTAGCAATAAAAATGTACAAATCTTACCTCTCTTTAATCGTGAGGACCATGCAGCCATTGATTTCACGGAAAGAAAGAAAAAACAAAGTCAAAAAAAATCATGATAAAACTGTACAAAGCACAAGATACATTGATATGGTCCATGGAAGATATAGTCACAACATTCTCAAAGTCAACAGAAACCTATTCAATAGTCAGTAGTGCAGTAGTGAAGTAAAGCATAACTAGCAATGTGAACCATCTGACTCCTTAACAATCACTTCCACCTTTTGAACTTGCCAAAAGCATGGTGTTTCCCTCCGAACAATCCATGTTTCCCAAACATCATATGCTTCCCAAGTTTGAACTTGCCAAAAATGTGGTGTTTCCCTCCAAACAAACGATGCTTCCCAAATCTCATATGCTTTCCATGTTTGAACTTGCCATGATGATATCCATGGAACATCCCATGGCCACGAGGATGATGGCCATGGGCCAAATGGTGAGCCCCATAAGCAGCCGCAGCAGCAGCAGCAGCACCCCCAGCTATTAGTGACCCAATGTTACTAGAACCATGACCTGGATATAGCGTTGCCAAATTAAATAAAGTTAAAACCATAGAAATTCAACTTTTTCTAGGGAAAAAAAAGCATATTATCTCTAAAGGCTCTTCAAGTAACTTCCTTTTCAAGCGTTTGCTGAAGTTGAGTTTTAGGAATACATCTGATAAAATTGGGAAAAGGGCATACAGTTAATAAGAACAAGCAACTTTTATGTGGTATTTTGGTGGTTGTTGAAGCTGATGGTGGTGATGAGGGTGACAGTGATATATAGAAGCAACAAATATCTTCAATGGTGTCGCAAGTGTTTTACAGCCATGATGAAATTGCCCATTTTACTATTAGCATACAGAAGATTGATTGATTTATATTTCACACTACCAAAATAGTGTGAAAAGAAGGCCACCATGTGGTTTCTAATGATTGAACAAGGTCAGCAAACAGATCAGGAAGGTTTAGGAAAAATACAGTAGATTCTATATGCTGAATACCATGATATGGGGGAGCAGAAGGACCAGCACCCGGATAACCTGGTGGTGGATGGTGTCGGGGAGCAGCAGGACCAGTACCCGGATAACCTGGTGGAGGATGGTGTCGGGAAGCAGCAGGACCAGCACCCGGATAACCTGGTGGAGGATGGTATGGGGGAGCAGGACCAGCACCAGGATAACCTGCTGGTGGGTATCCACCAGCAGGTGGATATACAGATGGTGGGTACTCATAAGGGTGATGACCCGCTGCAGGGTACCCATATGGAGGATATGAGCCAGGTGCTGGGGGATATCCTTGTGGTGGGTATGCCCCATGCGGAGGAGGATATGGATACCCAACATGGTATCCTGATGAATGTCCAGCAAGCCCGTATCCGATGTTTGATAGGAACCCTTTGTCACTGGTGTCTGAACCATCAGGCTTGTCCTTCCCACCTCCCATTTTCTTTTCTCAGATGGCTGCAGGAGAAGGGACAAAGAACACAGATTAAGCATTATTCTGAAAACGATATGTCAAATATATTTCAATAAACCTTGAACTCAAACAAGAACACAACTCAACTCAACTCAACTAATCCCTTTCCCAACTACATGGGGTCGGCTGAACTCAAACAAGAACTACTAAATATAATACCAAATGATCCAAGAGCACAAATTGTTTAACTGAGTCCCAAGACTGATAAAAAAAAGAAATCATGGTTGACTTTCTTATTAGAATGTTAATCTGTTTGTGGCACGTACCATATATAAGAATGATGCGTTAAGGTGGTAAAGACCAACATCTATATACATCTCCTGCAAGAAAGCAATCAAGCATAGTGTACTCAAATTGTTCAAGAATGCAAGCTTAGCACAAATCCTTGACCAGCACGACCCAGCAGATTGCCAGGTCAGAAAAAATTGTTTAGGATAACAATAAACTCTTATAAGGTGTTTCTCAGGGGAGTTGTATAATACGGTTCCCATAAAACGATAACATAAAGAAAGTATCACCTATTGTTGCACATATTTGACCCTGCAATGTATCAACCGATCTAATCAAAAGGCACGCTACTAAATAACAGCATAAGAAAGCAAAGAAAACACAGACTCTGGTTCAGATGGTTTTTTGTCTTTTTGAATGCATGCGATTCATAATATTAGAACCCAAAATGTCACCAACAAACCCTTCCTTATCTCCCCTGTCATTTTATTCTTTATTGATGAAGACCCCAATCTTCCTCCCATAAATGGTTTCCTAACTTTATTTTTCCTGGTTTTAGAAACCAACGCCACCTAGTAACATATATGCATAAAAAGAAAAAAGGAAAAAGAAAAGAAGGATAATCAAGTTCTTCTCTTGTCCTGCTGTCATATTAACAGCAAGACCCAATGCTTTATTCCTGAAGCCACATATTAACGTTACTAACAGACCATACATGCAAAATTTTGTGTTGATATAGACTACTACCTTCTCTTGTATCAGTTCATTTTTGAGACTCCATCATATTAGCTTGAAATCATGCAGCCATATAATCATCAAAGACCAACAACTAAAACAAAACAGCAAAAAAAGTTTTGGTTGTTGATGCATCAACAGATGTGCATTGATTACTTGGAAGCAATGGAATATTATTTATGGTAACTTATAGCAAAGTTGAGAAAGCAAAATCCTATAAAAAAGTAACCTTATAAACTTTTCAATAAGGACAAAAGTAAGGTCAAAGGACATATAGAAATATCACCAAAAAAATGATAATAACAAAAATTGGTGCAAAATATGTAAATTTGCTGATACCTGGAATCTAGTGTGTTGCAAGCATTATATTACTTATAATAAATGAATTATATCAAACAGGTTAGTGTAAAAATGTCAAGGCATGTACTGACACTTGGATTATCCTCGTTGTTATGTATTCTCCATGTGCAGGTATCTTGAAAAATAGAACAATATCCCGCACCCACTTTCCTTCTGTTTACAGTTTTAAATTCTAGTTGCATGAATGCATAAGATGGAATACCAAATTAAACTTGAAATTCTAATATTTAATGAACATACATTTATGGGCGACAAAAAAAAAAAAAGAATAACAGAGAGCGAGGTGTGACAAAGGTTTTCTATTCAATCATTTCCGCATTTATTTCTGGGTTCTTTGTGCTCTGTAGGCATGCATATACACTGTAGGTTTGTGCATATGTCCATGATTAGGAGTCATACTGAACACATCTTAACAGCCTAGACATTAGGGATGCAGTTTTTTATTTTCTTTTGAAGACTTAACAAGGTAATATCATGATACTTTAGATAGTATCCTCAGCCGCAACTCTATGGCTTTTGATCTCATTTAGACATCTCTTTCCAGTGCAATGTCGTTCACTCCACCTTATATCAAACACTTAACATAAGTCTTAACCCACTTTGGAACGCCTAACCTAACACCCTCAAACATGAGAGAAGCGAGAGCAATTCTCCAATTCCAAATGGTTGCCACTTTCATCAATATCACAATCCAACATGATATGATTTAAGAAACCATGTCCATATCATTACTACACCAAATGCCAAAAAAAAATCAGCCCCCAACAACTCCAAACATACTTCACCACTATACCACCCACCCAAATAATTCTGAAGATCATCCAAATTCCTCCGCTTAATATACTTCAGGCCCAATTCAGCTAATGCAAGGTAAATATCTAAATACAACAGCTAAGCTCAGATCTTCTATAAAAAATTAATATTGGGTTAACCAACAATAAAATAACACCGCAGTCATGGCATTGTTGCAAGGACTCTCCTTTCTTTTAATTCCTTTAATATGGGTTGTTAATTACTAATTTCTAATTACCTATCCAGGTTACAAAACAAAAATCCCAGCTTTCCAATCGCCGACAAGAAACTCCAACATACTAGAACCAAATGGAACGACACAGTGCACAAAATTTCAGATGATTCAACTTCTTCATGTAAAAACGACAACAAACAATGATCAAATACATGGAGAACAGCAAAGAAACGATGGGATTCAGTATACAATCGATCCCAAAAAAAAAAAAAACCAGATAAACAACAGACATTATATGGATCCAAAGAGGAGGGGACACCTCACCTTTCTCGGAGATGAATCGTTAAAGATTCCGGAACAACCAAGGCGAGAGAACGATAAAGATCGGAGCAATGGAGATTAGAACGGGGAGAGGCTCCATTCGAGCGTAAAAGGACGAGTTCATTAAACGCTCCAGATACCAGCAGATCGGCTGGTCCGCCACGTGCAGCCGGGGGGAACGCGTGTACGCTAATGAAGCCGTGGCCTCTTCTTTCCCGTGTATTTTTCCAAGCTGGTGTCATGTGTCGTACGTGTCCAAGCGAGAGTGGTTTGTAATGGTTCGCGGAAACAAGAAGCACGGTACGTGATTCGACCGCCAACAGGGGGCAGGGTAAAGTCGAACCGTTTCAATTAAAGAAAGGTAAAGCCGCTGGGCTCATGTAGAGTTGGCAATCAATTTGGAGCGCCGGTCCCTCACACAAAATTTCCTCATCATGCTAACTACCTCTTTGTCACATGGAGAACATTTTGTGTGAAGAAACGAGCTCAGAAAGCCATTTAACATACCTAATGAATAATTTTAAGACACTGGAGTTAGATCATATTATCAATGGTTAACAAATTTTCTTGGATCAACTTACATGCACGAAGGGTATTAATGTGGCCCTCAAACCAGGTGTACAGATCAGGAGTCATGTAAGCCCACAAAAGAAACCAAAAGTCAGCTCACAAATGTTATTTATGTAGGAAACCCCCCCATTCTTAAATCACTGTGTTGTTTTTGCAGTGCTGGATTCATGCATGAAAATATTGATGGCTTCTTAGGCTTGGCACCACCAAATAAGAAGGTCTTCAATGGTATTTTATGCCTGCTTGTTACATGCCTGAGGAACTGTCTTTGGTAGTTGTTTCTTGATCCAGCCAATGTGAAATTCTCCTGGAGCTTTGACAGTGCCCTACCAACCTCAACCTGAAGCCCCCTCACATGATCCAATCCAGTTTGCAGCTCTTTTGCCACCTTGTTGTTCTCCTGTTGCATGTTGAGCACCTCACCTTGGAACTTTGCAGCCTGATAAGGAGTGAACTGCGCCTCTTTTGTCTCACTTTCTTCCTTTGAGACTTTCAATATCTCCTCTTGGATGTTGCAGAGGGATGAGAATCTGCACTCCAGCTCCCCCTTTAGCAGCCCATTCTTTTCCAACCAGACTTGGAGTTCAGTGTTCAATTCTCTTAGCTTCTTCTCCAGTGGAGCTGACTCCTGTTTCTTTGTCTGCTCAGCAGCTGCAGCACTGCCACTCCTCTCCTGGGGTTTGATATCCTTCAGCTTCTCCATCTCATCTTGCAAGTCCTTAAATGTTGTCTGGAATTTCTGGATTTGATGGTATGATGTGCTGAACCTTAACCAAAAGTCCAAGTTCTCCTCTAGAACCGTATCAATGTCTGCTCTAAATTTTTCTTCTGTTGGTAAGGAAGTGTGTGATTCATTGACTTGGTACAGCTTGATGTCTACTTCAGCATGAGAGCTATCAGCATTTGCTGCATCAAATGGTGCATTTGTTTTGCTGGACCTTTCAGAGTTCTTTGGTGCATTGACATTGACAGTCCTCTGCAATGAGCTCAGCATCTTCCTCAGAGATCGGATCTCATCATCTTTGGTGACATTGGCGCTCTTCAGTTCCTTTACCTGCTCCATTGTCTCAACATGGTATTCTTCATTTCTCTTCTCTATCTCAGTGAGCATTTTCTTTGTATCTTTGTAGTCCCGAAGCATGGATGTGTACTCGGCTAACAGTATCTTTTCTTTGCCTTGCAATCCCTTCACCAGCAAGTCTTGCAAGTCTGGCACGTCGTCTAACTCTTCTAATGGTGACCCTGCTTCGGTGGCTCGACTCCTCTCTTCTTGCCTGCCCTCTTCCTCTGGCTTCTTCTCGCCCTGATGTTTGGGGGACTGGAGCTTCTCTGAAAGATCATTAAGGCTGTCGCAGGCCTCGGTGAATTGCGTTCGAACCACACCTTTCTCATCCTGAACGCACTTCTCAAGCTGTTGAATTCTTAGCAGCTCGTCTTCTGCTTGCTTTAACTTGTCAGTCAAGATATTGGAGTCGCCAATCAGAGTTGCCTTGTCTTCCTCCAAGCCACGCAAGTGCTTCTGAAGCTCATCCGTTTCCGATCTCAATCCCTGAATCTGTGCGGTCTGCGACGAAACTATGAGCTCTAAGCCGATCACCTTGTCGACAAGCTCGTCGATCTTCTCTGCAAGTTCCAGCACTGATGTATCCGAGCTCAACTCGAAGTGTTCCTTTACTTTCTGGCATATCAACTGTAGCTCCAGCCTCTCCGGCTTCAAAGCACAAGCTTCCTCCTCCTCCCCATTCGTCTGCTCTGGGTTTGATCGGGGCTCTCCTCGGCCACAACTTGAGACTGACCGCACTCGACTTTAAGTGCCTTTAGCTTCTGCCCGGCGTCCTTGATTCTTTTGGACGCTATGTTCGCCTCCTCCGTTGATCTCTCCTGCTGCTTGTGGAGGTTCACCAAGGTATCCTCGCAGGACTTGATGGCTCTTGCTGCCATTAAAGCTCGGGCATCATCGTCTTCGATGACTGCACTGGCATTGAAAGCATCTTGCAACGACGAGACGTCCTCTTGGAGATCGGTAATCCGCGTTTCTATGTCCCGATACTTCTTCAGTCCGCTCTCGTAGGAGCTCTTCACGAACTCCTTCTCTGTTTGCAGTACCAGGATCTCCTTCTGAAGCCTGCCTATCTCTTCCTGTGCCTTCTCTTTGCTGATCTGAGAGCTAATTCTCTTGTGGGTTGTCTTCTTTAGGACGGGCAGCTGGTTTTCTCTCTGAGTGTTTCTCAAACTAAACGGTGGAAGTTCTCCGGGTGGCTTGCGAGATTTAGCGATGCCAGTCCTTGCCTTTCGAGAGCGGTCATCATCATCCTCCTCCTCCTCATCATCATCGTCATCATCATCCATACCAAACTGCACTTGGTCGGGGAAAGCACTCGCAAGGGTGTGGTTGGCCTTGTGCAATTCTCCTGATAACCGATCGTACCTATCGGCCAGCGCTTTGTACGCTTTGTAGGTTTCTTCGAGGAAGTTTAAGAGCTCCGGTCTCCTCCTGAAGTAGAGCTCCGCCTTCTTAGCAAAGGAATCGGCGTCCTCCTCTATGAGTTTGATCATGGATTTCACCTTCTCCTCCATCTCTGTACACCCAACGGAAAAAAAAAAAAAGTCTGAAACTTAAGATTATGAACTATAAAAATTTGCAAAATCTATCTTCTCTAATTTTCACGTACATGAATCATATTAAATGCAAGTTTGTTATATAATAATTTTGATATTTTGCAATCAGTTATGAGTTACAAGCTCTATCTCCCAAAGGCAAAATATCAAAGATGTTTAAAAGTAAGTGTAAGATTCGAGGAGGCCGCAGAAGTGTTGCTCTCTAAGAGCAAGAGAAAACAAGAGCCTACTATTTTTCAACTCATGAAAAATTGGTTAGATAATTTCAAAACAAACTATCAGTCCCAATCAACTATAAATAATGCATATGTGCTGGTAATCAAGGATTGGTACTGATAGCTTTCTCAATTTCCAAATCATTAGGATTATTGATTTTTTTTTTAATCTTCTTCCCCTTTTTCAATTTATGGATCTATTGTCAGATCATTTAGAAGGATAATTGGCTTTTTCATTCCACATATACAGGATGAAACTAGTTATTGGCTTTTTCATTCCATCATAAACTAGTTATTGTCAGATCATTTGAAGTGATGGCATACCTACCAAGCCATTTTTATGATTGGCATATAACAAAGTGATATAAATTGCATTTGAGATGATGGTAACGTAAAATGTGTACAGAAAATAGTTGAATTTAATTGAAATAAATTTGGTTTTACTTTATATAGTTGATGGAGTAATGTAAAATGTGTAATGTAAAATGTGTATTAAAAAATTGAATTTGACTAAATTAAATGCTAATTAATATATGGCATAAAAAGTGATATTTTGATCTTGTGGTCAAACCTTCTTAACTTTACTTATATAGAGGTAATGGTGTAATGTAAAATGTATGTAGAAAAAAAAAGGATGGATTTGATTAGATTAAATGCTAATTGATATTGTAATCTGCATGATAAAAAAAAAATTTGCTTTCTAGCTAAACTTCTCAGCTTTATGGTATGAGTATTAGATAGGTTAGATTGTTTTCAAATTTATTCATTGCTATGAAGGGAAAACAAAATAATATACTTCCTAAAATTTATTATGGGGATGTTTAGTATTGAATAACTCATTTAGGATCACTAATAATCTAGATTATCCATATGGAAGTAGTGAAATCGCTATTTTTTATTGCATTTTAGTGATCCTTCATGATGGTGATCCCCAATTACTCTCATGTTTATAATCATTACCTAGCCCGATAATCTTGTACTCATCCATAAAATCGAGTATACGAGATCATTCCCAAAGCAATAATCTTGACTTGAGATTTAGAGACTAAAATGCCCTTCATACATATAAAAATACTTGATATTATTTTTTATTAATATAATTAATATTATAATATATAATATAATAATACAATATGTTTATTATATTATAATATTATAATTATATAATATAATAAATATATATTATTATAAATATAATGTTATGATATTATAGTATACTATAATTAAAATTATATTATATTATAATACAATATTATAATGTTCATATCATAGTATAATATTATAAAAACAATATTATAATTTAAGCTAAACTTTATAATAATAAGTAATATGTAATAATGATAAATTAACATGGTACTTGCTAAATATATTATAGGTAGTTATTTTTAGGTAAAAAGAGATCAACTAATTTGGGGTAAATTTGGTATTTAATGATCAATGATTTAAAATTTTTACGGTATACCAAATGTTAAATCATTAGGGATTAGATCATCTAGTATAATATTATCAATTATCTAATATCATTATGATGAAATTAGGTTACTAAACGCCCTTTAAATGAAGCTACTATGAAAAAAAAAACTTTAAATTATTTGATAGATTGTAGCCATCTATTCTACTTTTGCATTTACCGCATGGGCTATATTCTAGTATTTCCAAATAGAAGCAAGAAATTGCTTCATAAAGTTATGGATAAATTATCGAAAAATCTTGCTTCTCTTAAAATATATATTATTTAAACATTATAATAAATAATAAAATAAAAAAATTAAAAAGGAGGGAGAGGAGAGTTTGGCTATCAGAAATTTTCTAACCTTGAAGGTTTTCTTTTTTTCTATTCACCCATACAGTTTTTGCATCCCCTGGGTAATTATTCCTTTTTCCCCTCTACTATTCTATGTTTAAGTAGACTAAATAGCATGAAAAATGCCTTTGTCTACCCTTTTTTGCTTGGTTTTCTACGAGAGAGATATGCTTTTACATGCTAGGAGTATGAAAAATCTGTCTTGGAAAATCAAACAATTAACTTTTTATTACAGCTGCTTGCTGGGGGGGGGGGGGGGGGGGAGGAATCCAACACAAAGAAAACAAATAGAATCCCATTCCCTATGTCTTTATTAAAAGAATTCATGAATCCTATACACGTAAATGATAATATTATCCAAAAAGGTTAAAAAGAAAATTCAAATTTGGTCGTGATGAAACGTTCTAATAACAAAATACAATGAAGACAAAGAAGGCTATAACCTTGGAGGTTGTCATCGAGCCATTTGGACTGCTTGGTTCTGATGTGGCTCGCCAACCACCAGGTGTAGGCATTGCTAGCCGCCCTCTGCAACATCCTTTGCCTTTTTCTTTCCCTCTCTCTTCAGACTTAGAGTGGATCAAAAGATCCCATTGGATAAAATGAGAAAAGGCATGGGGGAGGAGGAGAGAAAGAAGGGGAGGCAATCACCATGACAAAGGATTTGAATATTAAGGCTTGGACGTTAGAAGGACAGCATGTGTAGTCCGAAAGACAAGGATAAACGTGTGGGGAGAGCGCTTTAATAGGAATAGTCTGTTTGAAGTTAGCATATAATGTAGGCAAAGTTCTCTGGCGCTGTTATGCATGCACAAAGGTGACAGAATTAGATTCTTGTTTGAAAATTATAGTTTTAAATAAATTTAGATTATCTTTCTTTTTTTTCTTTTATATATATATATATATATATAGAGAGAGAGAGAGAGAGTGAGTGAGTGAGTGAGTGAGTGAGTGAAGAAAGTAGATTCATGTAGCTGATCTCATGTAGTAAGGAAAAGGCTCAGATGAATTGAGTTGAATATATATATATATATAAGTTAGTAATGAATATTTTGGAGCACGAGGGTAGATGAAGTTTTTATGGATTATATATATATATATATATATATATATATATATATATATATATATATATATATATATATATATATATATATATATAGCTTAAGCTTAAGTAAATGCAATGAATTTAAAATATCAATTATTTTTTAATTCTTATAAAATTTATTATTAACATTCTAACTAAAAACTCTTCTTTTATGTGCATCCAGATCCAAAAGGGGTGAGGATGGTTTATTTGACATGGGTTAAGTTTAAGATGACATTGGTTATATTCGATTATTATAGGTCTAAATTAGGAATCAATTTTAATAGGTTAAGCTATATGAGTTGAATGTTTAGGTAGGTTTGAATCAAGCAATTTTCTATCCAATATTAAGATTAATGCGACCTTGTATTGTACTTATAATAATTATTTTTATTTAAACTTCATCTGATCATCCAACTTCAGCCCATAAATTATAGACCCCTCATAAAAATTGAGAAAGCAAATGTGTAAATCATATCTACCATATAATAAACTTTAGTATTTCTAATGAATTTAGTAGGGTACATGTTGAGTTTAGTTTTATATTTGTCACATTTGTTGGATTGAATTATTTGTATGTACTTGAAAGTATAATTTATTGAGCAATATTTATTTATATAATATTAACTATTTATCTGCATGCAATCTGTGCTAAAGGTAAAATAGCTTAGGCAAATCAATTACTTCTTGTCATTTGATTAGCTATTGAATAAATAATTATAAGGGCTAATTTTACTTAGCCTTCCTTTAGCTATAAATATTTGCACATTGCTCCCTAAATTAAAAAATTTATAATTAATCCCTTAATTTTAATTTTAATTTTAATTAACCCTTATTATTTAAATTTGGGTTAAAAGTAACAGAAAGATGGATATATGACTGTTAAGTAACTATTATATATATCATTTGGCATACTCTTGATGGAGACCATTTTCTTTAAAAGATGGATATTGTTGCTGTTAAGCACATTATTTATTATAAAAATTTGATATCTTTAATGGTTGTGTGACTATCACGTGACCATTTTTTTTTTTGTTTCTTTTAACATTCAATTTAAACATCAAGGGTCAGTTGTAACTTAATTTGAGGGTTGATTGTATTTTTTATTTTTTTTTAGTATAGAGATGAATGTACAAATACTCTATAATTAAGAAAAATGTGCAAATACTCTGTAACTAAGGAAAGTTAAGAAAACTTAATCTTATTTATAATATTTGTAAAATAAAATTTAGATAAAAAAAAAAGAAAAGACTTACTTTTCATAGCATAGCAACCATCTCATTTATCTTGAGGTCTACTCTATCCTATTGGTGAAAGAGTGATGAGCATAAAAAAGAAGCAACTTGTCAAGCAAACTAATCAGATACAGATATCTCGTTGCCATGCGTTGGGGCTGAAAACGGATCGGATAAACTCCGACCGTATCCATATTTATTCGAATTATATTAAATTCGGATATTTATTTTACAGTTTAATCGGATTCGGATACGAATTCGGATATATAATCCAAAGGATAATCGAATACGGATACGGATACGAATATATATATTTTTAAATACAGATACGGATATCCGTTTTATTATGCCAGGATGGTTAATATTTTAAATTTTTAATTTTTAATTTTCGAAACAAAGCCCGCCAGCCCGGGGCGAAAACTGTTTGTTATGTTAAAAAAATAAAACCAAAACGCCGGAAAGGCCTGCATGGTTCATCAAGTAATCGACACGTCGGTACGGCTGGCAGCGAAGTAATCGACTGTCGACACATCACAGCCCGCTCCCTACTTCGTCTTTCTTCTGTTCTTCGTCTTTCTTCCGTTCTTCGTCTTTCTTGTTTCTTCTGTTCTTCGTCTTCCACTCCACAGTCCACAGTCCACATCCAGACTTTCGTTCTTCGTCTTCCACTCCACAGTCCACACTCCACACTCCACATCCAGTCTTCCACAGTCCACATCCGATCCGCGGGGCAGCAGCAAAGGAGATGGAGGCAGCGAAGGAGATGGACCAGACGGTGCCACGCGACGGTCGAGGAGGAGCTGTCACGAAGCATCTGCGTTTCCTTCCCCTAATCTTCGCCGCATCAGCCAACAGGTCATAGGTGAGCTTCCTTGAACCTTGATCCTTCCCAAATTCCCAATTCCAGAGAGAGAGAGAGAGGAAGGGAGGGAGAGAGTGGCGGAGGAATCGAACGAGAGAGAGAGACTGAGGCAGAACGGGCCGAACGACCGCATCTGCCGAGAGAGAGAATGAGGCGGACTCGGTCTTGATCTTGATTCGGGCCCGATAGCGTGCTCGCCGCCTCGCTGGGCCTGAACGGCGATCGGTGACCTCCACCGGCATCGGGCGTGCGTCCGGTGGAGGTCCGGCCGGCGATGGTGGCCGGCCGTGCTGCCGGCACTGTAACAGGCCGTGGCAAGGAGAAAGAGAGAAGAGAGAGAAAAAGAGAGAGTGGGGGGGGGGGAGTCCGACCGCGGCGGCGGCCGGCTCCTGGCCGGTCGATGCCGGCCGGGCACCCCAGTGTGTGGCCGGCGGCGGCCCTGGCCGCCGGCTCAATTGTTCCCCTGTTTCGGGTGAAACAGGGGAGCAACAGCCAATACTGGGTTTCCTTCTTCACTCAGAAATTGTTTCTGCTCCAGCTGCACCGATTGTATTAGCTTTTGGATTGAAGCTTTCTTATTGTTATTGTTATTCTTAACGTGCAAATATAAGCAGCTTCCATAATTGAACTACAAAGGCAGGCCTTAGAAAGAGATAGAGGTCTATGATATGCTCTAATATCCACTCATCTGATACCACAACCTAGACTCCAAGCCCTGAATATTTAAACAAGAGTTGAATTACTTAGGTACATCCATAAGACAGACATACAAGAGCTCAGAACAAGTCACAGTAAAACTACAACCAAAGCTTTCCATCTCCTTCCTAAAATGAGCACAGATCAACGGGGACAGCCTGCAAAACAATAACAATCACTCAGCAAAAGTTGCATGAAAGATAGAACCTTGGGTCCTTCATCTAATTCAAAAGTTAGCATGGCATCATATCTCGAAGTTTGTTAGGTCACCTTCTGAATTATATTTTAGATGCTTTTAAATGGGATGACAAGTTTCATGTGAAGATTTCCATTATATGTATTCTGAGTTGTGATTATCCCTGCTCATTGAAACTTAGAATCCAGATGCGAACTGACATCACATTGGGAGTGATTTTTGCATAGAAATTTCACAGGCATATTCAAAGTAATGATGCATCAATTTTCAAGTTTATTCTTTGGTGCCAGAACCTCTCTTTCAAATCTATTAAAACAGCAGTTTTGTGAAATCCATAGATATTTTCTATTTTTCTTTCAAGTAAACTAAGGGCAAGCTAGAGGTAATATTGCTTCCACATATCCTTTGCAACAAAATCTAACCAGAAAAAACATTGCAAAGAAATCTCAAATACATAAATACAATTCATTTAGCAATAATAAACCTATAAATTGTAACTCCCCTATTCATATAAATAACATGAAAGAAGAGGGCAGGCTGACATGTATTTCTAATGATGCCACCTACTCAGCTATATACCCTTCTATCTGCAAGTCCATATCTGTTCACCCAGACTTTCCCAACTACCCATGAACAAAGTGGACTTATATTGCAATGTGGCATCCAGTGGAAGCATGGCTAGAAAGCATTTCTATATACAAAGAAAAAATTAATGCTGTAGTTTGGAAACTATTTTTACTTATGAAATGAAATATGGTCATGAAAGTTCATTCTTGTAACCTGCTTAAGAGACAGTAAAGTGATACCTTGTAACATTGGCATGATATAGTATATTCTGTGGCTGTTTAGATTGAAATGAATGACTGCTTGAGTGTGTTAATATTTTTTTTTGTGTGATGGAATTCACATTGACTTGTGTGATCATGGATTTTCTTATTATATATATATTTATTTATTTATTTTGAATGCAGTTGTTATATATCATGTCTTCTAGTGGAACTGTTGAAGATGCAAATAGCAAATCAGTTGAGCCTACAAATCAAACAGAGAGGAAAAGACAAAAGAAAAATCTAACATCTAAAATTTGGGATGATTTTACAAAGTATGAATTATAAAAGGAAGATGATGAAAAAAATTTTAAAACAGAAGAAGCAAGATGTAATCACTGCAAAAGAATATTTAATGGAGCTAGTAGGTTGGGGACAACACATTTGAAAAATCATCTTGATAAGTGCCATTCATTTTTGAAGAATACTAATGTCAAAGGCCAACTAATGTTACAAACATCATTGCAAAAAGAGGATGGCACTTGTTCTTTGAGTACCTATACATATGATGGAGATGTTAGTCGTAAGAAGCTTATACATATGTTTGTTATGCATGAATACCCATTTGCTATGGTTGAGCATGAAGGATTTATTGATTTTGTTAAGTCTTTAAGACCATCTTTTGAATTAAAGAGTCGTATAACCCTTAGAAAAGGGATTATGGAAACATATTTAGAGGAAAAGAAAAAGTTTATGATATGTTTGGTCTACTTTCATGTCGGATAAGTGCAACTATGGATTTGTGGACTTCTAGACAAAACAAGTCTTATTTATGTGTGACAGCACATTTCATTGATGATGATTAGAATTTGAAAAAGAAAATAATTAATTTTATGCATATGGGAGGAAGACATATGGAGTCAATTTGTGTAATACATTTATCAAAAATATGATTGATTGGAACATTGATCGTAAGTTATTTGTATTAACATTGGATAATGATCGTGCCAATGATGTGTGTGTCAGAGAAATCGTGGATAGGCTTCAAGGAGCACTTATATGTAATGGCCAGTTCTTTCATGTGAGATGTGCTGCATATATTATTAATTTAGTTGTGCAGGATGGACTAAAAAAAATTAATATGGCAATTGAAAATATCAGAGAAATGGTGAAGATTGTTCGAAGCTCTCCACTACAGTTAGAGGAGTTTGAAAAGAGGGCTAAAGAATGTAATTTGGATACACGTAGAGGTTTGTCAATTGATGTCCCAACACGGTGGAACTCTACGTACATGATGCTAAGGGATGCTTGTTATTATAAAGAGGCTTTTAAAAGATTGCAGTGTCTTGATCCATACAAATATGATATGTGCCCAACAAATGATAATTGGATAGAGGTAAAAACATTTTGTCAAGCTTTGAAAAACTTCTATAACATCACCGAGCTCCTTTCAGGCACATTATATCCAACTGCAA
Source organism: Calamus simplicifolius (assembly GCA_900491605.1). Lineage (NCBI taxonomy): Eukaryota > Viridiplantae > Streptophyta > Magnoliopsida > Arecales > Arecaceae > Calamus > Calamus simplicifolius. The sequence continues at coordinate 9,402 of UESW01004711.1, read as the reverse complement.
ATATCTTTTTTCAAGAATTTTATGAAATTCAATTGCAAATTATTGAATGGTGCACAAATCCTAAGGATCAACTTTTTCTCTTTATGGCATTATCAATGAAGGAGAAGTTTGACAAATATTGGCAACAATCTAATCTCATGCTAGCAGTGGGTTCATTCTTAGATCCTCGTTACAAAATGAAGATGGTAGAATTTTATTACTCACAGATTTACTCTTTAAATGGAGAAAAAGAGGTCAGTGATGTTCAAAATGTTATTCGAAACCTTTATAGTGAGTATGAAAAAAAATTTCCTTCATTTTCTATTCTAATTACTCATGATATTGGTTCATCGAGAGATAGCGATATATTTCTGATGAGTTTGATGAGATGGAAGGAAGAAAAAAAAAGTTTGCACAATTTATGAAGAAGAATGCACAACAACAACAAATTAGAACAGATTTGGATATATATATATATGGAGGAATCTATTTGGCCATGGGTTGAAGGTGATGCTTTTGATATTTTAGGCTGGTGGAAATCTAATGGTCCAAAGTATCCTATCTTATCTCGGATTGCAAGAGATATTTTGGCAATTCCAGTATCTACTGTAGCTTCAGAATCAGCATTTAGTACAGGTGGACGAGTGATAGATGCATTTCGAAGTTCATTAGATCCTGATATTGTTGAAGCTGTGATTTTGCCTTCAAGATTGGCTGAGATCTGAGAAAAAAGGTAACTTATTGCATTTTATATAATATTTTTATTATATTTAACTTATTTATAATATTTTACTATTTTTTAAAATTTCGTTTCAGGTCATATTCCTTCCATTGTTCATGATTTCAATTCTCCTGCTATGTTGGATAAGGTAAATGCAAATGATGTGTAGTTTTTAAAAAATAAGTTATTATTTTTATTTATATATATTGAACTTTTGTACTAATAATATTCTTAACATGTTTTATTTCAGGATGATTAGAGCATTGAAGATTGTCATATGATGTTATTCAATGATTTGTGAACTTTTTACTTAATAGTTTATGAAATACTTCTTATGACATTTGAGTTTATGAGATGCATTTAAGATTTATTGTCAACAAATCCTATTATATTTTGAGCCTATTCAATTTAATTTGGCAATGATGATAGGGACTTCCAATTTGTTTTGATGCTCAATGTGTGGGCTGTGAAATCATGACTTGGAGGGCATTTCTAAATGCAACCGTTGTGATTTGTGAAGCATATGTTTGACACTCTATCTGAGCCAAGGGCCATGATGTTAGGCAGATTCATAGCATTTCCTGACTCGGATGCATGCAAATTGTAACCATCAGGAAATAACAGCTGATAATGTCTTTCTGAGCCAACTCAAACTGTCCCTATATCTGATAAGTTACTAGCATCCTGGAGGATATTTATTCATTTCCTTGATCAGGTCTGTGATATATTTTCAAGAATCAAGAATCATACGTCTTTGATCAGGTCTGTGATATATTTTCAAAAATCATACTTCGTGGATGCTTGGCAAATTACTTATTTCAAGCCTAGCCCCTTGATATGATTATTTATATATTATAAAACTTGACCTTTGTCCTATGTTTTTGTTCCTTTGTGTTCTTCAGGTTGGTAATTGTTTGGGCACTTTGATCAAAACATTCAAGGCTTCTTTCCTATCATTCTTTGGTGAACTTGCTATGTACATAACACCAATATTGGTAAGTCCTAAGAAACATGCTACTTATATTTCTTAGTAGTACTCAAGAAAATATGCTTGACATTTTGCTTTTCCTGTTGTATTTATGCTTTTTTTTGTATTAGTGAACTGCAAATTCTTATATATGTTCACATTTCCGTGAAAATTCTTGTCACAATGCTTAATGATTTCCATCTCAAATATTTTAGGTCCTGTTACACTGTTGCTTAGTTGGATTTGTTGTGGATTTCACTTCTTTCAAGTTTCTTAAGAAAATTGATGTAGCCATATTCTTATTGCCTATGTTTGTTCTTGTGGTAGACAGTAGGAGTTTAGTGGCTTCTTTAGTATTCCTCTATTTATTAACTCTTTCATAACTATTCATCATATAATACCATCATGAGATCATAGAAATTTTTATCTTCATATCCGTATCGTATCCGTATATAACAAATATGGATATGCTTGATATCCGATTTGTATCTGTATCCGTATATAATAAATATGGATATGCTGAATATCCGATTTGTATCCGTATCCGTATATAATAAATATGGATATGCTGATATCCGATTCATATCCGTATCCGTTTAGAATAAATATGATATGAATTTTAATATCCGTTTAGTATTCGTATCCGTATTCGTATCTGTTAAAAAATATGGATACAAATACGGATATACTACTATCCGATCCGTATCCGATCCGTTTTCAGCCCTACCATGCATCCAATATCTTTAGTTGGCTATGGGTTAGAATCCGTTACATGATAGTTAATTGGAAAGAAAAAATCTTGCTGCATCGGGGATGATACAGCTCTTGTTGCATTGCATTCGATGATTGATGCGCGCTGCGCATGCAACGCATGCTAAAGTAAGAAAGAATAATTTTGCTTTTGGTATACGTGCATACGCGACATGCACCAATCATCTGGATTGGTGCATGCTTGCTGCATCGCTCTCAGTGGCAAAACTTTTTCAATTAGAATACCAGCTAAGCCAAAGTGATCCTTACAAGTTACAAGTTGTATACCTGTCAGCTTAAATATATTCCATAAATTATTCGTTACATTCCATGTTCCTATCATATATTAAGATAAAAATAGCGAAGGGATGAGCTAGGCTAGTTATATATCTCTAGACTTTATTAGTGGTTATTATTCCATTCGTAAGATATTATATTTTTAACGATGGGAAACAACTCCATCAATAAACTATATTTTTTTCTAGTGTGGTATATAGATTTGGGGTTTGTTTTGAGCCACAGAGCATAAATACCAGCCCCATCTTGATGTATCCCCAACCACAAAGCTTTCCTTCAAAACCCATATCGTAGGCTCAAATTAGGTCAAAGATTGAAAATATTGCCATCCTTATATTAAAGTTTAAACTTTCTCTACATTACTCTCAAATAAAGAATACATTGCAAGACTACCATGTGCAAGGCATGAATAAGTTTGAAAGCAAGAAAGGTAAAACTAACATCTAATCCATTCCGTTTTGCATGGCAAGCAGGCTAAGATTTAAATTCTCTCCCTTTGAATTCAAATCATTCACCTTCTTTGTATTGTGTAAACAATAATGAGAATGAGTAGAATTAGAATGTATAATTTTTGCCTTGTATAATCACTTACCATTACATCATGAGTCTGCTTATATTAAATATGGATAGTGGCTAAAGTGAGCCAATTAATCATACTAAATATGATTTACATCATTTCTTTCAAAAATTTATAATGGTTTTGTGTCATAATTTTTATGCAAAAAGGAAAGGAAAGAAGAAAATAAATAGAAATTAGATATTATTTATTAGACGCATTTTTTTACTTAAAAAGTGACATATGTACAACTATAATATTAAGTAAATGATATGCATTTACTATTATTTTTAAAAAAATAAAGTTTAAATGTTTAATTTAGTATAATATAGTAAAGCTAAAAGATTTTTTTCTCCACTTGCATACATGTTTGTATTAAATGAGTTTTAATGTAAAAGTTTCTCTTTTCATAAAATTCATTTCTTTCTATAATTTTTTAACAATGCATTAGTGTGATAATATCGTTATCTTTTTTATATTGATTGGATTTGATCCTTATGACTTCTTTTTATTCATTAAGGTTATTTTTTTCTAGAAAGACAAAAGTAATTGTATGCCTACATTAATTGATTTTTAATTCTTTGACTTTTCTTTTTTTCCAAAAATGAGAAAGCCAAGTGTATGTTTGCAGTTTTTCTTCGTATAAAATTTCTTTTTTTTAATAATTTTTTTAATAAGTGTGTTTGGTGTAGCGTTATCATATGGTGACAACTTTTCATATCGTTTGGGGTTCATCACTTCATTGTTATTTTTTTGCCAAGAAAGAAAGCTATTTTTTTCTTTCTTTTTCTTTATTCTTTTATATGGGAAGTAGTTTTTTTTTTTCTTTCTTCTTTTACATGAACTGTTGCCTTTTTTTTTCTTTCAGTTATGTGTTATTTTTTTTTCATAAAAGTTTTTTTTCCCAATAGAAAGGAAGCTTTTTTTCTTTTCCCTTCTTTTTGACATTTTGCTATTAACTCATATTTATTTTTTCTCTAAGTTGACTCTTTTCTTTTCTTTTTTCCCAATAGGAAAAAAATCTAAGCTGATCTTTTTTTTTTTTTTTCAATAGGAAAGAAAGTCAACTCTTTCTTTTACTTTTTTTCACTAATTGGGAAAGAATTAAATCAAGATTTTTCCCACTTAATGAACAAAAGAAATAGTAGATTCTTAGAAAAGCACAACTATTATTTTACGCGTATTTGAAACTATTATGAAGTTAAAAGATGTGATTCAAAATTTGTAATAATATAAAAATTTCTTCTAAACTTAAAAATAATTTATAATCTAATACTTTTTATTTATCTTCTCTTTAATTTTAAATTTAAAAATAATAATTTTAAAATTAAAAATTAATAATATAAAGTTAAAAAATAAATAAATTTATATTTATATTTATCTTATTCATCATATAAGTGTGCAGCTGTATCTATCTATAAATATAAAAGTTGAACCATAAAAGGGTGTAGGGCTTAGCTATCACCATGTTGCAATACTCCGTTGCTATTATATGATTAATATTAATATTATATTATTAATTAGGCTAACAATGTATATTATTAATATTATATTATTATTATATTTACTATATTAATATCAATTATATATATATATATATATATATATATATATATATATATATGTATGTATGTATGATATAATTGTATAAACGTTCAATATGACATTACAATTTTTGGTGAGTATAAAACCATATATACACCCACACCATTCCATTGAAGCCGCATTATTATTTTTATATAAAAAAGTTTACCGTATCACATATTATTAAAATTAAATTAATAAATTATATAAAATAATGTATGATAATACATAGTATATGCTCTTTTTTTTCTACAAAATGACAATACATCACTTTTCTAATATATGTAAGGAGTATCAATTTATATTTTCAATGTATTTTATTCCAATGGATTTTGATAAGCTATTTTCTCTTTGACATCTATCATATGTAATATTTTATTATATTATTATTATTCTATAATATTAATATATTATATATTATAATTTTAATCAAATATTTGAAATGTAATTAATTGGAACTAATGATGCTCGGTCATCGAAAACGACCGTCAGATGGCTCCGTGAAGGTGCTGATGAAGTCTTCCTTTGCCGCAGAGGACCTGCAAGAAGTCCTGGGGCCAAAAGTTCCAGCGGGAACCCTCCAACGGGCAAGTCAGCGATCGAAGTTATAACCGTAAGCTTGAGAAAGCTCGTAAGGAAAAGGCCCAAAAATTGGAATGTTCTCTGAGCGTTAAGAGTGTGTTCTCTGTTGTTCTTACCTTGCTAAGGATCCCTCTTACCCTTTTATGGACCCTTGGTTTCTGTTTGGGGATCAGCCACTAAAGTTTTATGAAAAAAAAAATTTGCTAAACTCATAGTGATTACGTGAGTTCAGAGATGGTTGGTGGGCCTGGTCCTATCATCCAGATGGTTGGTGGGCCTGATCCTATTAGCTAGGTGGTTGGTGGGCCTGGTCCCATCGACTGCGCAGATTAGGTGGTGGTTGGTGGGCCTGGTCCCATTGGGCGCATGGGTTAGATGGCAGGTGGGCCTAACCCCATCGAGTGCATGGGTCAGGTAATGGAGTGCCTGGCTCATGTGGGGGGCCACATAGGCATCACGATCCACTCGAAAGTTGATGCGGAGGCTGGTGCTACAGCCAGCGCTGAGGTCGACTTTAAGAAAGTGGGGCCGCCAAGGGCTGCCTGAGAAAATGAGGCCGCCGAGGGCCACCTTGGAGAAACGGGCCGTCAAGGGCCACCTATCTTGATCTCTGCCGTCAGTTAGCTTAGCTGTTGATGCATACATGGCGCTACCAGCCACATCAAATGCCCTCCGCTCCTGAGCTTAAGTGGCCATGTGTTCGTCGACCCTTGAGTGAAAGGAGCACAAAAATTTATCATAATTATTAGTTTTGCGCGCCATTAATCATCGAAGATGGGGGCATGCCTTCGAGGCGATGTCACTTCGAAGTCCATCTGCATTTAAGGAGAAGCACGGAAGGTGGCGCCGATTTTGGGTGCGTCAAGGAAATATTTCTCGAGGGATGAAAAAGTTGGGCATTATCATTAAGCCACCAGTCCTCACATCCTATCATTGGCGCGGATCCTACTCCCTGTGTAGAACCAAGATGCTATATCTCGGGCGAATTGGGAGTTATTGACAGCTGTAGGTTGTCTTCAATCACGAATGGCCACGTGGCAACGCGACGATTCAAAATTTTGTATAAAATTGCCTCGTCCGCCCCTTCGCACCCCTTACACTTTCATCATCTTCTTTATCATTTCTATCCTCAGAGTTCTGAACCCTCATAGTCCCGAACCTTTCGTTCCCTCTGTTCGACACCAGGTCAATTTCTTCTTGTCTCCTTCCTTCTTTGTCTTCTTCTTCTTCTGCCTTCTTCCTCATGGATCGCCGTGCCATTAGGGAGAGCAAGAGGCCCGTAGTGAGTCCCCCTGTCCTCAAAAGCGAAGGAGGAGCTTTTTCTGATTCACCATCGATGTCGGTCGTCGGTGGTGTCACCATCCACGACCATCACGGTTGTTCAACCACCACCCCAAGTGTCTCTGCCTAAGGCGCCTCATCTAGGGTAGTGCCACCTAGGGTAGCTCCACCGCCCCCATTCCGTCCGACCCTCCCTCTGCTGACCACTTCTGATTTGGCAGGACGGAGGGGACGGCCTCCATCATGACCTCTGAGGAGGTAAAAGACCTCAGGGTTAGGTATAGGGTTCCCAATTTCATTCGCCTGTCTGCTCCTGGATCGAGGACAGGGTGAACTCTGACTAGTCCGGCTGGGTAGCCTTGTACAAGGAGTTCTTCAAGTGCGGCTGGGTAGCCTTGTATGAGGAGTTCTTCAAGTGCGGGCTCTGCCTCCCTCTTCATCCATTCATCCTTAACCTATTAGGTAGGTATGAACTTGTTCCGGCATAGTTGACTCTGAACTCGGTTCAATCATTTGTGCCTTTATCATTCTTTGTTTCTTCCATGGCTTGAAGGCCAGAACTTCTCTGTTCCAAGCCTTTTACAAACTCTGCCATCACAGTGAAGACGGGTGATGGATTTTTACCTCTAGGCCTCGTAGGACCCTACCACTGCACCTCCCCTCAAAGTCAAGGGATGAAAATCCCGCTTCCTATTCGCCTACATGGATGGAGTGAGGACGAGTTGGAGGAGTCCCGACATCGCCCCAATAAAAACTCTGCCGTAAATGAGAGGGACCGGGAGCTCTTTGACCGATTGTTATCCTTTGAGATCCCTTCTTGCAAGGAGTTGTTGGCTGAGGCCAACCTCTATGAGGCTGAATTGGCCCCAGCGATTGGTGAGCACGAGATCTTGCTCTCCTCATCCCTTTTGCTCATTCATTCTTCTTTTCTGATCGTTAGTTCCTTGCGCAGCGATGAAGTTGCCCGCCGAGCGACTGAAGGTGGCAGTTGGAGAAAGAGGGAGGAGGCCAGCGAGGTGGTGAGGCCGACCAAAAAGTCTCGCGGAAGGCCCAGGGTGAGCCAGCCCAGGCTTCCATGGCCCCCGTGGAGACCGCTCCTGTAAAGGGGCCGAGGGAAAACGTCCCGGCCGAGGCGCCGGAGAGGGAAGATGTCCCTGAGGAGGGGCTAGTCAGCTTGGGCGGAAGAGGCATGGATGGACCTCCAGCTCCTACCGAGTCGGTGTAGGTGGTTGAATTGGAGGTCGAGGGTAAGCCTCTGATCCCCACCGAGCTGCCGGAGGTGGCCAACTTGGGGGCTGAGGGTGGACACCCAGCCCCTCTCGAGCCAAAGGTGGGAGGGATCGCTCTGGAGGTCGGGGAGGAAGAGGGACCGGTAGACGATGGTGAGGTGGAGCCGAAACTCTACGACTATCCTCCGGTTGAGGGTCCAGCGCCAAGGAACTGCGGTGGCCGCCGAGGTTCTCGACCATGGACGGCGGGCGGCTAGGGGAGAGGATCCATTTGTCCCGATTCTGCAGCAGCTCAGATGCGAACCCATCGCCAGGATCCTCGACACAACCTATGTATCAGTGCTCCACGTAATTTTCCTTTGCGTCGCTCTTCTTCATGTAAGTTTATTCTAAGCTTTGACTAATCCCTTGACCTCCGCAGATGGCCAACGAGGTTCTCACCCTCCGAAATGCCATGATCCAGATAGATGACGCGATCATGCACTCCAAGAGCGGGTGACCAAGTATCGGGCTCGGTGCGGTGAGATGACCGAGAAGCTGGCTGAGGCCCAGCCCAAGAAACTCAATGGCCGACAAGTTTCTCGTGGCCGACGCCACCTGTAATGACTTGAAGGCCCGATTTAAGGAGGCCAAGAGGAAGGCAGTGGCCAAACTCGATCAGACCTTGGCAATTGAGGCCAAGCTGGCGGAGGCCATGGTGAGGCTGGAGTTAGCCAAAGGAAGGTCGAAGGGTTGACCCAGAGGCTTGGGGATGTTGAGGATCGGGCCAAGACGGCGGAGGCCAATGCTCATGCCGCCGAAGAGAGGGCCGCCTTAGCGGAGTCTAATGCCTAGGAGGCTGAGGAGAGAAAGGCTGACGCTGAGGCCCGAGCCGAAGACGCCGAGAACTGAGCCCGAGATGCCGACCCAGGCGCAGAATGCCGTCGAGTAGTTCAAAAGCTCTCGGCGTTCGAGCAGGAGGTAATGGAGGCCAATCTCAACGCCTACATCCAAGGCTTCGATCACTGCAAGGAGAAGGTCGCCCGAATCTTTGGGCTTGACGACCTTGATGCCATCACACCCGGAGACCCGAACGACGAGGCATCAGATGAGGATGATGCTGGCGGTGAGGTGGGACCCATCGAGCCATAGATATTTAGGCCTTCTCCTATTTTTCTTTCTTCTTTTTGATTGTAACCGACCTTGAGCTGGCCTTTTGTACTTCACTTGAATATCAATAAAAAGAAAGTTTTGCTCAAGCGTTTGATGTCACTTAGCTTTTTGTAGTAGCTTTATCTTTCTGTGATGGCATGCCGGTTTGGCTCTTTACAAGTGGCCTTAGTCTTCCCAATGATCTGATCAGGATCTGTATGAACTCGCAGCATCGATCGAATCTTTTAGTCCCTTAGGCACTTATCGAAATGACCGTAGGGTGCCGGTATCAGCTAAGGAACACTTAGGAAAGCTTGGGAGTCCT